>JABFPM010002507.1:0-16506 GCA_022817325.1 Idris sp. 1 HC-2018 | reverse complement strand
TGTTGCCGGCAGCATTTTAGTGAAATTATAGTTTCAATACTACGTTTTGGTCATATCTTCTTCCAGGTAATCTGCTTGAACAGGATTGATTTATACTAGCAGATATTTGCAATTAAATTTAACTGTATTACGTACTTAAATCATCAAAATTAAGGATTTATCAGTAATTCTGTCTGTAAAATTAATAAATGTAATTTTGAATTATTTATTTACATATTTTTACATCTTACATTCTTATATAATAATTAATTAGAAAAGAATTGAACTTCCTATTGTTGAAAATTATTTTTGATATGTTTGAAATTGTTGAATGTTAATAAATTGTTTTGTAAACTTTAGACCGACTATGTTTTAATTCGTCTTATTTTCTTTTAAAATTTATTTATTAAAAAAATCAAATAAAATTATTTTTATTGTATCGAGAATGAATTTGATTAAAGTTTTTTATTGTATCTCTGTGCCCCCTTAAAAAATAGCCTTACAATAGTTTATTTTAATTTTAATATATGTACTTTCAGTATATTTTAGTATTTGTTTTTTATTACTACTCATTTTATAATATGTATACAATTAACATGTGAGATGTTTAGAAGAAAAATTTTATTTTATCACATTTATTTATATATAAAGGGTGACATCACATGAACGAATAAAAATATCTTTTCAAAAAAAGAAAAAACCTTCTCAATGTTAAACATTTAGCTGGTTACGCTGTCCATCCTTTACATATACTTAAAATTTGAATTTGTTTATTATATAATACATAATTTTAATAGTCATTGATTTCACTTCTTAATTTTAAATGATAAACATTTAAAAAATACTACAATACTTAAAATCTTCAGATATAATTAAAAATGTACTATTTCACTTATTAAAGTGCAAATTATTCTTTAGCAATATAACATTAAGACAACAGATGGTTAGCAACCGGTGCCTTTTCTTTATTATATTAAAAAAAAATATCTCATAATATTGAAAAATCACTTATTCTACAAACTTTAAAATTGCAGGTAGCCGAAACGCAAAAATGGTCGCAGCTCAGAACGACGGGGGCAGGAATGACGTTCCTGCGTCCGTGTACACAGTTGCTGTAAGCGAGGTGGGCTACCGCAACGAGGGCTTTAAGGACGATAACACCGATGCCCTGGTGAGCGAGCTGCGAAAACCGCCCCAGCTGCCACCAGACGAGGAAACACAGTCGCGAAAATTCAAACTCTCGCCAAACGAAAAATGGCGCATCCTGAAAAACATCACGACAGTTTCGATTGCCTTTATGGTGCAGTTCACAGCTTTTCAAGGAACAGCCAACCTGCAGTCGTCGATAAACGCCAGCGACGGTTTGGGCACGCTGTCCCTGTCGGCGGTTTACGCTGCCCTGGTCGTGTCCTGCATCTTCGTTCCAACTTTTCTCATCAAGAGACTCACTGTCAAGTGGACCTTGTGTCTGTCGATGTTGTGTTATGCACCCTACATCGGCTCTCAATTTTTCCCCAAATTTTATACGCTGATTCCAACTGGAGTACTGCTCGGAATTGGCGCGGCGCCGATGTGGGCCGCCAAGGCCACTTACCTCACCCAGGTTGGTGGCGTTTACGCAAAACTCACAGATCAGCCGGCTGATGCCATCGTCGTCAGGTTCTTCGGGTTCTTCTTTCTCGCTTGGCAAACGGCAGAACTTTGGGGAAATCTTATTTCATCCCTAGGTGAGCTTAGTTTTATTTTTTGCTATAAACTTTTCTGATAAAATGGTAGTTGCAGATTTTTTTTCTAACATTTAGATTTCTGTAAATATAATTTTGGATTTGACCATCATTCTCAATGACTAAATGACCAAAGGAATCAATTGAAAAAAATATTTTTAATAACTTGGCCAGAGTGGTTTATTAAAAGCACATTTTTGAGATAATAATTCATTCTGTTAATTATAGATTTTTTTTCTAAATCTCTAGATTATAGATATTAATCTATTAATAAAAACGTCATTCTGGACTTGATCATGAGGAACAAGTCGAAAAAATAATTCTAATAACTTTCTCAGGACTTTAATTAATTTTTTTTAATTATAATAAAATATTTAATTGATATTCTATAGTAAAGTCTTTGGAGTAACTTTGTAAAAAGCCTTAGATCGTTGCTTACCGTTTGATCAAAAACTTTTATTATCATTAAGAGTTTAAGATTAAATTACAAACTTGCTCACTTTACACTGTTACTAAAATAATTGAGTTTTGATCTTCTTTATTATAAACTGCACTGTCTTGAGAATTATTTGAACATCGTGGTTTTTCAAAAGGTTTCTTTATCACTATATTACTTAAACTTTTTGTTAAATTATAACAATGTTGTTCTTTATTTATAAAGAAAATTTTAAAACACATTAAAATAAGCGCTGGCTTTAATATTACAATGTTGTTAAGTAATTTGTTAATGTAAAGTTTAATTACAGAAATGCTTTATAAAAAAGAATATAAAGATTTATAGTTACAATATGTAATTATGAGTTAACCGTTTAAATTGGATAAGTTAATAAAGCTTTAATAAAAAATTAATTTGAAATTTCTTTATTGAGAAAAACATTTACCACAATTATGTCGTATAAAAAGCTGACTTGTTTATTACTATTTACTATATTTCTTAAACTCCACGAGAATGTGCCATTTCGTTTTAAGACTGGTATAACTTCTAATATTTGAACAAATGGCAGTTGACGTAAATTGCATTTTCGTTGATTTAACTACTCGGCATAGTTAAGTGCAGCCAACTGAAAATTGGAATCAACGTATTAGTTCAGTGATGTATAAACTGTGGATTATATTCAAAACTGAACTTTCTAATTTATAATATCACTGAATGAAACCAAGTAACAAATTGATTTTTTAAAACCGAAACTAACCCTAAAACAAGATTATTTGCATATAACTCTCCAAACAATTTTGCTTTGTTTTAAAGTCTTTTTAAAATTTAATTAAGAATATGTTGTTAATAGTTGATACCACAAATAATAAAATTATCCATTATTGATAAAAATTTTTTTTTTTATATTTAAATAAATTTTTTTTAATAAATTTCAATCAGGATGGTTAATTTTAATTTAGGGCTTTTTTAGTATTTTAATTTTTTCATTTTAGATTTTTAAAAATTAAAACTTCCAATAATTAAATATTGACAAAATTAAAATAAAAAAATAATAGCATTAAATAATTAAAGATTATTTTCATCCTTTTTGGAAAAAACTAAAAGCTTTGAAAGAAAATCCAGTGGTTTGAGTCAGCGTGCAATCATACGAAATCGGCGAGCATGATTGGCTTTGTCAGACCATCAGAGAATTGAAACAAAAAGAAAATTAATAAGATTATAGATGAACAGTCAAAAGTAGCCGTTTTTTTAAATGCCCAACTTTAAATTATAAACACATTTTTGTAAGACTTTTTAAAATTTTTAATGATTTTATATTTAAAAAAAAGTGTTAAAAAAGTTGTATCAACAAAATATTATGTACCAGTTTTTAATTATAAATAAAGGATACAATTTTTTTATTTAAATAAAAATGTATTTGAAATAAACCACGATTTTTGATTTCTATGAATCAAAGTAACTTTTACTTTGTGGATTCTTTTTGCATATACAAGGTTGTTTCAAAAAAATTTCTGCGTGTTATATATATATATATATGTATATCTTCAATTCATCTATTGTTTGCATTTGTTTGCAGTATTGAGTGACGGTGAATTTTCTAGCGCGGGGAACAACACGACAATAAATACGGAAAAGATAAGCAAGTGCGGCGCTAACTTTTGTGTCGTTGGTAACAGCGGACATGAAAACTTGGACAGACCGCCAGATTCGGAAATTTATGTCATTTCTGCTATTTATTTAACTTGCGTCATTGTCGCGGTGCTCATTGTTGCACTTTTTGTGGATCCATTATCAAGGTAAATATTCCTCTATAATATTCTTATATTTAAGTGAAATTGAGACGATAAAAATTTAAATAAAAAAACAAACAAACAAATAAAACAATCTGAAAATTATCTTTTAAAAGTAATTCTAACAATATAAAAAAATGTTTTTTAAAGGATCAAGTCAATATTCATATTGTTACAAATAAAAAAAATTAAAAATAATTAAAAACAATTTCTCAGTACTATAGAAAATTAATTTCTAACTTTAAAATTAATTTTTAATCATACAATCAATTTTGAACTGTAAAGTTATTTTGAACACGAACGCAAATTAATCTGTAATGATGTTACAGATTAATATTAATATTATTAATTTATTATAAAGATAATTAGAATTATTTATTTAAATTATTAGATTATCATTAATATTATTAAATTAATGTTAATATAATATTAATTATATTCTATAGAAAATTAATTTGTAGGTGTAAAATTAATTCTTACTCTGTATAAATTTAATTTTCAAGAATTCCGCATAACTGAATTATTTTTTTACTATTAATTTTGAAAAATAAAATTTTTGTTGAAACGTGCATTGCGTGATGAAAGTTTAACACACAATAGAAACAAAAACTGTCATTCAATTGTAACTGTCGCACGCAAACATAAAGTGGCCGGCAATTTGTGCTTTTGGTGATGTGTCGCTCATGAACGAAAATTTGTAATTCAAATAGACAGATTTTTACGTAAGTCGCGGAAGACTTAGCTTCCCCCCGTCGTCTTTCTACAAATTGATATCCAACCGCACACAAAACGCCCGATTAAATGATGTAACCGAGATTATGATCAAATTTGTTCTTCATTCATTTGAGTTTTTTGTTCGGAGCTTTGTTTAAAAATTCTCGATGCAAGGCAAAGTAGTTGAATCCGAACGATGAAACGTGCCGAGCTTTTTAATCTCGGTTTACTTTATGTTAGAGTATTAGAGTAAATTTTTTGTACTCCATCCTGCCTACTTTTTTTTAATTGAGCAAGGGATTTTCCACTTTTTGCGCACAGTATTGTTTGATTTCACTCCTACTTTGTGAAAATAAAGTGTATTCGAAAAATAAAGCATGAATATGAAATGAGGAAACTGAATAACTAATGATTTATTATTAAAAAAAGTTAAGAGTTCGGTAATAATTGAGGGAAATAATTTTGGTATGCTAAAATAAAATGCTTAGAGCAATTTTTTTGCGTGTTTATTCTAATGTGATAAAATTTAATTATGAATTGCAAAATCAAGCTTATGCTTTTTTATTGATTTTTCAAGTACTCAATTTAATGTATGAATTGCAAATTATTTTAAAAAAATACTTTTTAAATTACTCTGATAATTACACTTTGATATGTAAAAGATACGTTCAATATTTTATGTGATCTTAGTATAAAACTCAGAACTCTGAGCTAGTTTTAAAGACTCCTAGTCAGCATGCACTAAAGACAATTCCAATATATTACAAACACAGGCCAGCTAGCTTGGCGTTACATAAGAAATGCAAGCATCTCAGAAAATTTGTTCCTATAATTTCCTTTCTTACAGCCCCCATCAGTGGAATTCTTCGCAAATTCTAGTCCACTCCATATTTTAACTAGACTAAACTATTTTTTAAATCAACATAACTCTTTTCAGTTTAAAAGCTAGTATTTTATTTAGATTAAAAAATCATATTTCTCAAAACGAAAATTCTCAAAATTAATCATCCACATATTTATTCTAGTTTTTTGCATACTTTAAATTTAATTTTTTCCTTAAAAAGTAACTTTACTTTTATAAAATCATTTTTAATCATGCAAAATCAATTTGTACAAACTTAATTTCGACTCAATTTTGCCATTAAATTTACGAGCTAATTGTATTAAAAAAATTATTGTCAAGTAATACAGAGATGAAATTATTTTTTAAATGAAACTTGAATAAACTTTCAAGCTGCGTGATTTCAAATGTCCTCTTTCTTTGCTTGAAATCAAATTTGTTCGTTCAAAGGTTACGAAAAAAAAAAAGTTCAAAGCAGCTTGCATAAGCAACCTTTGATCTTGTTCATTCAAAAAACTTTGGGAAAAAATGCCGTCATTGAGAGATTTGAGGATTTTTTTTTCATTCCTACATTAGATTGCATTACGAATTACGTTGGCTTAATATGTGAGTTACATCGCAGGATCCGCGGGGATATCCATCCTGCCCCCCGCCTCGTCGGTATCGCCATAAACATTGCTCTTGATACGTTGATTATTGCAAAACAGCGTACATCCGACGAGATGCACCGATGCACGACACACAACGCCGATGATACTATTGCATAATTCCCGGAGTTGATGCTTTTGTATGTGTATGTGTGTGTATGTTATTTGTATTTATTCAAGCGGACACATGCACCTGCTCACTTGGCATGTACGTCAAATGATTCTTCCTGTTCTCCACTTCGTCTTTCGTCTTTAGATTTGAATCACATTTTCGCCTAGCATTTTAACTTCTCTAGCTGTAACTTTTTTCTTTTTGCAAATCTCACCAAAATTTTTTCCAATAAATATTTCAAGTAATACATATTTTTTTGTCAATAAAAATGTGCATTTTTGGTTGTAAATTAATGCAGGACGTTGTAATAATTACGTAAATTAATTAACTTTAAAATTGTTTTCGCAAAAATGAGTGTTTTTTCGAAAAATAAATTGTGAGGAAATCAGTGTTGTCAAAAATTCATTGAAAAACAATTTCGTCGAAGCGAATTTCGTTTAATAAGGGTTAGAAACTGAACATTTATTTTAACATGATAGAAATCAGGACAATTTATTTTAAAGTCTCTCTTTCTTGTCGCGCAGACAAGCCCAGAATGTGATGTGTCAGTTTGAAAAGTTTTTGCTCAAAACGAGGAAATCTAACGAAATATTATAATACAAACAATACGTATACGAGCGTCTGTGTCATTAACACAACGTTAAAGAAACTTATTACGTAAGGTATTATACTTTTTTAGAAACAACAAAATTAATATTTAAACGAACAGTTAATTTTCAACTGAAAATTTTTATTTCAAGTTCAATTGATTAATTTATTTATTGCAGCCAAAATTGACGTCTTTTTTTCAAGGCCTTGATTTGTGTTTAACAAAATTTTCAATGAATTTTGATATATATACATAAATCTTTCGACACTATTAATAAAAGCCATTTCAATTCAAAGGGATTATTCGTGAAAATGCCGAATAAACTTTTGATTATCATCTAAAATATCAGTGTTACGAAAATGGTCTGCAATTTTGATACTTTACTTTAGGAGGTCTTGTTACTTTATATGCGCGTGCATTTGGTGCAGGTGGAAGCTGCCTTGAGGGCCTCGTACCTTTAACAGCGAAATTCTATTTCCGTAATGTAATTTGCTGATGTTTGCATGGCTTACTTATTTTAGCGAGCATCAGGAAATGTCACGAAATTGTATTGTGTATGGTTTCAAAAAGTTACTAGATTGTTGATGCCGAGAAAAAAAAGTCTAACAAAAAATGATGATCATCAACAACAAGCGCAATTCAATTTCTTATCTTTGACTCTTTTTTTTATTCTTCTTCAAAAAGAAACAAGATAAAAATATCCATCAGCAAAAAGGTCCTAGAAATTTGTTTTTAATTTGATGTAAAAAAATTATTTATTGCAAAATGTAAACCCAAACATTTGAAACTATATCTAATTTTATTTATTTATTAATTTAATTTATAATTCATTTAATTTGTCTGTCAGAATGACAAGTTCTAATTTCTCCTTTTTAAATACACTTTATCACGTTGGTTTGTATTTCTTTTTTGAATGACTCGCATGTTTGTTGAAAAGTTTTGTTAGTTTTGTTTTTTGATTAATCATTCCATTAGGTGCGCACGTGTATCACTCTCAGAACACCTGAAAGAATGAATGAATGAATAGATTTGAGATTTTTTGAATGGCAAATGTTAATTGCGCAACAAGCATTTCCACGTGGTTAAACGAATGACCAGGTATCAAACTGTATTATGCCCTTCCTACACTTGGACAAGTATATCCGACTGGATGACGTGTTAAGTAGCTCGAAACAAGTTTCATTCAATCAAATTTTAATCGATCATATCTATGCATCTTTATTTTAATTAAAACTGCACAAGTACAATTAAAATTGCATAAAACAGTGAAAGTAAAGCAAGTATAAAATTAAAATAAAAAGTTGTAACTATACTAAATACTCTGTTAAAAATAGTCGGAAATCTCAATCACTTTTCAGACACATTTGTGACTTAAATTTCAGTTTCATGGAGCTTGATGCAAATTTCAGATATCGGTATCTGAAATTTGATATTGGCCAAGTTTGATAACATATCTATTGCTACTACATGTAAATTTTTTTTATATAAAACACATAAAAAATGAATGTTTTATTTTAGAACATCAGTATTTCAGTTTGAAAGCATTTTTATCATAAAACAATGAATAAAGTTTAACAAACACTAGTTTTTGTTGTAAATAAATATTTGTGTTCAAAAAATGTTACATAAGTATGTCACTGAAAAAAATTTGCATACTGTAATCCATTATATGATATACTCAAAAATATACAAGTATACATTTGATTTCATTTAAATAAAATGCATTTATTCAAGGTAGCAGTTTTTTCAGTCTATGCATTTATAAATGTATTTATATTATTAGTTTGATATGAAATATATAAAATATAAAATTAAATATATATCGAAAAAAAATATAACAGATAAATTGTTGTTTGTCACATTAAATTATTATTGAACCTTAAAGTTATTTTTTTTAGAATAGTATATTAACCAAAAGATAACTATGTTTCTAATTTCAGACTGAAAAAAAATTCGAGTAAAAGTGTCTGAAGTTTCTTACAATATTTTTAACCGTGTATACATAAAATATATATACCTATACATATATATTTAGAGTACAATGATGGTTTGATTGGTAACCGAGTGGCACAGTGTATTCGGTGTTTCGGAATTCATTCAAACATTATAGCAGAAGACTGAAAAGATAAAACGCTGGAAGAAAGGGCTTTAGATAAAAGTACATCTCTTTCAATCAAAAACCACTTTTCCAGTTAATCAGTCAGGCGCAAAATTGAATGGACGCACAACTATTGCAGATAAAGAGGTGGTGTCTTTTTTGTTCCGTTAAAAACTCAGACGTTGTGACAAAAAGGAGTAGCGAAGAGTGTCATTAATTTCGTTACAGAACAAAAGTGTTTCCGAGAAAGGGCCATTTTTATCTTATTCGACAAGAAAATGAGTATTCTCATTAAACGAAAAAGCTGCTTTTTGATCAAAGTGGGATTCAATTTTTATGCAAATAATATTTAATTTTTTTTTTAATCGTATTGAGTATTCTTTATATATATATATATATGTAACATTGCAAGATTTGATGGACAAAAATTAAGCGACAATTTTTATTTTAAATAGGTACGGTGAAAAGCAGCGCAGAGGCGACAGCCAAGAATTGAACGGAATTCAATTGCTGTCGGCGACAATTTACCAGTGGAAAAAGCCCTACCAACAACTTCTGATTCCCATTACAGTATGGATCGGAATGGAACAGGCATTCATTGGCGCTGACTTTACTCAGGTAAACAATATAAATTACGATTATACAATTTAACAGGATTTGGAGGATCAAATAAATTGCGCTAAATTCATTGTAAAATAGTATTTATTGTAAAACAGTTGGAGCAAATGTTAACATATGTGACATACAATTGACTAAAGAGTTTAATCGAAAATTCCCATTATTTTTAAAGTTAAATTAAATGAATGGGACAAATTGTTTCGCAAGCATTATTTAAATTTTAAACAAATGTATTTTTCACCCATGTGTAATGAATTCATTTTGTATTGTCTAATTTTAGAACTGTTAAGTTTTTATTTATACAACTTGAATATATATAATCAACTAAAAAAAACCATAAATTATTTCTTTGTAACGTGTCACACTTAGCTGATAATTATTTTGTAAACGTTGTGACGAAGCATAAACAGTTTTAGAAACAATAGTTGAAATTCACAAACTTATTGATAAAACAAGTCAAATTTTAAATGTTTACTTTTAAATAAAAAGAACAAATTAGGAATCATGATTAATTGTGAAAATTGAATATTTCTCTTTATTATGTTAATTTTCAATTAACGCTAGGACCGGTCGTTATTTGATTTTCTTTACCGGATGATAAGATGTTTAATTAATTAAAAGCAAAATTAAAAGCAAATACAAAACGATGTCAGTGGGTATTAATAATACAAAACCACTCGATGTTTCGACAAATTTGATCTTTAAGGGTCTGTTAGACGTGCAGCAATCGTTAAGTTGAATTTGCAGCCATGGATTTGAAGAGAAATTATGATCGAATGTAAAATTCAGAAATAACGATCACCCATTCAAACCAATAATAAATTAGTATTATACAACCCAATTTTTTATATCACTAAATTCTAAAAAAAAAAAATTATATCACTTGGCTTATTTAATTTTATAAATTAAAGAAACAAAAATTGCAAATAATACTATTTACAACAAAAAGATGTTGCATGCAAAAACAAATTGCAACTATTATTTGTACATCGATATATTATGTATTTGCACGTTTAAAAGATGGCAATGTATTTTCGGAGTTTCCCAGTCATTATTTTTCAATGTCGAGGAAGCGCAAGAGAGAAACTGATAAAAACAGAGATAAGTCGCGAAAACTGCAACGTTGTCATATTATGCAATTAATCTTAGAAACTGATAGTTTTTCTACGCAAAAGTAAACGCGTTTTGTTTATGGCACACATGGTTTACAAAAGTATATAGTTTATGTTCCATTTTGTTGTTGCTATAATTATAAAAAATTATAATTGCATAAGATTTTCTTCGATTTGAGATCAAATTTTTGTGCTACTCAAACTTTGTTGTTTCTGTATTATTCTGTTTCGTATAATAATTTAGTATTAAATTTCCCGTGGTTCGTTGCTTCTAAATTCACAAATTTACAAAGAAACATCTCAATGAAAATGTATCCTGCTTTCCTTTCAAATAATTATTATTCTCCGTAAAATTTTCTCTTGTTTCTTCACTCGAACAAAGTATACTTTAGTTTTACATTGACTGCAACTTGAGATGGACAATTTAAAATATAAATCTTTGTTTTACAAAAAAAAAGAAGAACAAAATGTATTATATTTTATTTTAAACAAGAAAAATTGTCATCATTACCATTAAGTTTGCTGATAAAAGACTTTTCATTTGTCGTATATTAGAAGTCAATTTCGTTCGCTTAAATTGTGCTAAGTTAAATGAAGGTCGAGTTAGAGAAAGAGTTTAAAATAATTAAATTCGAGTCCCTAATTGAAGTGAAATTTGTTAGAGTTTCAAATTAGAACCATACTATTTTTATGTTGGTAATTATATTAGTCCCTAGACTATCACTATATTTTTGGAACACTATGTGTAAAGTATCAGTTCGTTTGAGCACGTCACCGCTTACGCTCAAAGCATGTAAAACCTAAATAAGCATTTAATATATTTTTGTCTAAAACTGACTTGTGTTTGCGTTTTACTTCCACACTCCGTTGATAGGTTGTGGGCCCAGATCTCAATCTAAAGCAAAAACACAGTAAGTTAAGACAAGTATAAAAAGTGTCGAAAGCAAAATTCGAGCAAAAAGTGAGTACGCGAAAAGTCGAAAAGCCAGCCGGTCGAAATGGCGCACGCGACAACAACCACGCGACTCGAAACTTTATCTCGGGACAACTACGACACTTGGCGCATACAAGCCGAGGCTTTACTAGTCAAAAATGACTTATGGGGTTATGTTTCCGGAGAAATTCCAGAACCAGCAGAACCAGCAAATGACGCACCAAACGCAGCCGAGCTCCAAGCTACAAAATCACAATGGCTGAAAACTGACCGAAAAGCACGTGCGGACTTGATACTTGCAATCAATCCTTCTGAATTGAAACAAGTAAAAAGTTGCACTACCTCAAGAGGATTATGGCTGAAATTGGAAGATATCTATGCCTCTTCAGGACCAGCCCGAAAAGCCACACTTTTAAAAAAATTAACGCAGCAAAAGATGCAAGATGGCGACGATCTGAAGGAGCACCTGGCCAGCTTCTTTGACGCCGTCGACAAGCTGCAGTCCATGGAGGTGGAAATTAACGAAGAGCTGTTAACAATTATGTTGTTATATAGCCTGCCCAGCAGTTTTGACAATTTCCGCGTTGCCATGGAGTCAAGGGACATCTTACCAAAAGTCGACGCTTTGAAGGTAAAAATTCTCGAGGAGTACAACGCACGAGTTCAAAATTCTGATGACGTCACAAGTGCCGCCATGTTTGTACATTCAAGACAGAATTTTTCAAAGAAACCAAAACAAACAAATAAAAGTGGCGCGAGTGAAAATTTCGGACAAAAACAGTTCAACAAAAATAAACAAAAATGCGGTTATTGTCATAGAAAAGGACACAATGAATCTGTGTGTTGGTTCAAAAATAAAAATAAAGGAAAATCAGAGGAATCGAAACTTTGTTTTTATATCGGTGAGACAGCTGATGTCAACAGAAAACCAAAACAAACTGACATTGACAATCTTTGGTGTATTGACTCAGGTTGTACATCACATTTGTGCCGTGAAAAGGACAGTTTCGTGAACGTGAGTAAATCGAGCGGACAATTAAAACTCGCGGACAATACTGGAACGCGTATCGAAGCAAAAGGTGATGTGAACATAAAACTCGCGAACGACCCGGACAATGTCGTGACATTACAAGACACTTTATATGTGCCGGATCTTAGATCAAATTTAATTTCAGTGGCAAAAATAGTGGACCGCGGTTACGCAGTGACATTTAAACGATCACACGCAGTTGTGACGGACAGTAACGGTGACGTCGAAGTCGTCGCAGAGAGGATCAACGATCTTTTCTACCTTCGAGGTGACGATCAACGAGCAAACGCCGCATCGGAAGACAATGACAAAACTGACATCAAAACTTGGCACACTCGTTTAGGACATTTAAATGTCCGTGATATGGCTCTTTTATTTAAAAATGGAAATGCTAATTTACCGAAAATAAACATCAACATTGATTCAATTCAATGTGAAACTTGCATTTCAGGTAAAATAGCCAGCGCCCCTTTTGGTAAACGAAAAAAAATGTCATCAAAAATTTTGGAGTTAGTTCACACTGATGTATGTGGACCGATGAAGGTAAAGTCTTTACGAGGTGAGCGATATTTTGTAACATTCATAGATGACTTCAGCAGATGTTGTTTCGTTTATTTTATGTCTCAAAAAGGTGAGGTTGTCGACAAATTTACTGAGTTCAAAAATTTTGTAGAAAATCAGTCGGAACACAAAATTAAATCTATCCAGTCCGACAATGGGACGGAATATTTAAACCGAAGGATGACAAAAATTCTCAAGGACTCAGGAATAAAGCACCGCTTAACAACGCCCTACACTCCACAGCAAAACGGCGTAGCGGAACGGAAAAACCGCACGTTAGTTGAAGCTGCTCGCTGCCTACAAATTGACGCAAATTTGCCGCCGTCATTGTGGACCGAAGCCGTCGCCACAGCAAACTTTTTGAGGAATCGGACTCCCACTAAGGCCATACCAGAAGGTGTTACTCCTTTTGAAAAATGGACAGGCCGAAAACCAGATTTGACAGATCTACGTTCATTTGGTGAAAAGGTAATTTTCTTGGATAAAGCACCAGGAAAAGGGAAATTCGACCCAAAAGGTAAACCAGGTACATTCGTTGGTTACTCTGACCAATCCAAAGGATACCGCATTTGGTTATCAGGTGAGAAGAGGATACGAGTTTCTCGTGACTTGAAGTTTCTCGGGAAATTCGAATTTAATCAAGGTCATGAACTTCATTTGGAAAACAAACCACCAAATCGTCCTGTTGATGAATCGACGTGCGAGAACATCATCATCAGTTCAAACCAGAATGATCAAGCACCTCTACTCCACCAGGTTCCCGGAAAACAAATTCAAGATTATCGAGAAAAGGAAATTCAAGATCGAGGAGAACATCCCAACTCCGAGGATGAATTCGTTCCCTTCCGAGGATTTGAAGGAGCACCTGAAAACCCGAAGAACCCACAACACGAAGAAGATGTACCGATGATACCTGCGAAACGAGGACGAGGACGACCACCCAAGGTGAAGACTGGCAAAAGAGGTCGACCGAGAAAACAACCCGTTCCCGAAGCTGTCGAAAATAAAAACCGAGAAAATGATGAAGAGAAAAAATCGGAATCTACGAGAAGTGTCGTCGATCAACCTGAAAACGAGAACGAAAATCAGGAAGAGGCCGAGGAGGAAAACGCCGAAAGAGAAACCTCACCAAATGAAAGTTGTACTGCAATGTTCGCAACTGAAATACCCATGGAGAAGGCTCTCGAAGGTGAAGACAAAAATGACTGGTTTGAGGAAATCTGCTCCGAAATTAAATGCCTTGTGTCAAATGACACATGGAGACTCGTCGACAGGCCCGTGGATCAAAAGGTTATTGACTGCCGCATTGTGCTTCGAAATAAATTGAATCCTGACGGAACACTGTCAAAACGTAAAGCTCGTGTGGTTGCACGTGGTTTCGCACAAATTCCAGGCATCGATTTCACCGAGACATTTGCACCAGTTGCAAGAATGGACTCTTTTCGATTTTTCCTGGCACTTTCAGTGAAGTTGGGACTTCGCGTTCATCAACTCGACATCACCACAGCGTATCTGAACGGAGACATAGACACTCTTGTGCTTATGGAACAACCAATCTTATTTCAAGAAGCTCTGGAGATGATCATCGAAACTGAAAAGGACCAAACACTTTTGAAAAAGGCAAAACGAATGTTGGAAGAAAGCCGCTCAGGAGACAAAGTGTGTAAACTGCAGAAAGCCATATACGGACTTCGCCAAGCTGGCCGGCAGTGGCACGCAAAATTGAGCAGCGCACTGGAATCCATCGGTTTATTACCAACGAAGTCGGACCCTTGTGTTTATGTCGACAAACGGAAGAGTGAAACCTACATGTTGATCTACGTGGACGACATTCTAATTGCAACGAAGGACAACAATAGGTGCACAGAAATTAAAAACAAACTTTCAGCAGAATTCCAGGTGAAAGTGCTCGGACCAGTACGTCATTGCCTGGGAATTGAAGTTCACCAGACCGAAGATAGAATGTCACTTAGTCAAGGTGGTTATATTAGAGAAGTCTTGAAACGTTTTGGGATGACAGACTGCAAGGGTGTTAAAGCTCCAATGGCCCCTGGAACCAGGCTGGATTATCCAAGTGAAGAGGACTGTGACACCAGTTTCCCATATAGAGAGTTACTGGGAGCTTTGATGTACATAGCGATTGGGACACGTCCCGATATCGCATACTCAATAAATAAACTCAGCCAGTTCAACACCCGGCATAATCAAGTTCACTGGACAGCCGCTAAAAGAGTTCTCCGTTACCTGAAAGGGACCATAGACAAAAAACTGGTATTTACAAGAGATGAGGAAGGGATTCTTGGATTTGCCGACGCAGAATTTGGTAACTGCATCATCGACCGGAAGTCCTACTCTGGATACTGTTTTCTGATGTGTGGCGCTGCAATATCCTGGAGTTCGAGGAAGCAGAGGTCTGTCGCATTGTCCACCACAGAGGCGGAATATATGTGTCTCACAGAAGCTGTGAAGGAAGCCATTCATCTTAACTATTTCGCTGAGGAGCTTAGTATCGGCAAGTTGTCAGAAATTGTGATTTACAATGACAACCAGTCAGCTGAAAAATTAGCACACAACCCTGTCTATCACGACAGAACGAAGCACGTGGACATTAGATACCACTTCGTTAGACAGTCAATCAAGGACCATCCACTGACGATTGAATATTTGCCCACTGAGGACATGACAGCAGATGTGCTGACGAAACCATTGACTGGAGCCAAACTCGAAAATTGCACTCGAGGCTTAGGTTTGAAAGACTGTTAGACAAAGGTATTTAGCGTAATTTTATTTGAATTTGAAATTTATTAAATTGATCGTCGTAAAATATTTAAAATTTTAAATTTAAAAAAAAAAAAAAAAAACGACGTAATCGCTCATTTGATAGTCTAAAATTGTTCAAGTTGAAGTCTTTGTTTATTTTCATTAAAACCATTTTCTAAATCGAATCTTTAATTGTATAAAATTTTGTGTAGTATTATCCCCACTTTGAAATATTAAAATACTAAAACATTTAAATTTTATATTAAAACTCTTGAGCAAGGTAAAAATAAAAAGAAATGTGAATAAAAGTATTTACTTTACGATATTTCATTGATTGTAATTGATCATAAGCTTCATAATAAATTATGTACATTGTAAATACTTGTAGCATAAAATTGTAAATTGTGCATTAAAACGTTGGTCAAGTTTGAAAGCATGTACATTGTAAAAACCTGTAATAAGTTTATTTAAACTCAAACATTACACTGTAAAAAAATTGTTAAAAAGAAAAAAAAAAAGGGAAAAAGGAAAAATTGGACGTTTAATTTGAGGGGGAGTGTT
>JABFPM010002506.1:0-16509 GCA_022817325.1 Idris sp. 1 HC-2018 | reverse complement strand
AGTCTAATTAAGGGCACAAAATAATAACATGAATGGAGCAAGAAAAAGGGAATTTTTATTACAGAAAACATGCGCAAAAATTGAGCCGTTTCACTTACAGTTGTATACCAAGTTCCTGATGCATACGGCATGACGATGATAGGATTCAGAATGTACAGTACAATGAGACGTTAATAGGGGGTCAAATGGGTATATTAAATCCAACGGTAGAAGTGCAGACAACCCACCACCTGACATAGTATATTGCATTTAAATTTCTAAGAAAATTTATGTTTAATAAATTGAACATGGATTTGGATGATAGATTTTAATTACTATATTTTTTATTATTATCATGCTAATTATTTATCAGTCATGCACGTATTATTTTTACCCTGGCACAAGCAACATTTAATTATTATTATTATGAAAAAAATTATAGTAGGTTTATACGAAAAATGTATTTAATTTTTCATAAAATGATAAAATAACAAAACTGTAGATAAAATGGAATTTGTATACTCTGTTATATTATTAGAAATATTACATCCTCTTCCCATCGAAAAAAATAATTATTTAAAAATTTTTTTTTTAAATTTTTAGCAGCACAGGTGCAAAAAAGCCCTCTACGTGAAAATAAAGAAAATTCGAAATGAAGACAAGAAAAGTATGATAATTAAAATTAAGTACTCATTAATGTAAATATATGTAGACATTTATTTTAAGACAGAGATATTTTGAATCTTTAGCAGAAGCTTTAAGTTAAAATTGTACAATGTGTGAAAATTTTACCAAAAGCACTATGGTTAATTGCTTTGATGTGCAATGCATTAAAAGTGCATTGAAGTAAAGAAAATTAGAGTCCATAAACTTTTTTTAAATTTATTATCAACAAAATAAATAGTTTATGAACTTTTAATATCCTAAATATAATTCTTTTTGTGAGATTGTATATAACAACAATTTACATATACAAATTTTAAATTTTTGAAGTGAAAATTAACATAATTAAATTGAAATTTTAAAAGTAAGCTTTAATTATTGTCTTGATAATTATTTAAAAATTGAAATTTATGAATTTTAAATAGCCTATATACAGAGAAACAAAATCAGTTAAAAATTGTGCAATCTAATAAATTAATGATTATATAATTAAACAATTTTTAGAGTATGTACAGTCCTCTTAAGGAATTATTTTACTTTACTCATTAAACCACACACAGAATTCCAAACCTGAATCTAAATTTGGTCTACATTTAGACAAAGTTGGACTGGTCTTAATAAGTTGTACTAAATCTGAAACTGTGTAGTTTAATGAGCAAAAGTTATTTTCTGATCTAATTGCTATTAGCAACTATTAAAAAAAGTCATTAAGCGTTTTAAAAAAAGAAAAAAATGGAAAATGATATCCCTTTAATTTACTTAAGACATTTTCTTTTCAATTTCAACACTAATTAGTAAATAATTAAAATATTTTATTATAAATTAAAAAAGAAACATGATTTTTAATTATTAATATACTTTTTTTGAAATTAAATGATTGAAAATGAAAAGTTGAATGTGAAAAAATCTTTACATAACTACTCACTTGAATCTAAGGGATTCACCAAGCCGGAACTGTTCCAATCAAACTGCGCAGCAGGAACATCCTACGAATAAATGATACGTAATATTATAAGCAAATGAAAATGAAATTTTATAAATCCAACAGAAAACCAAATATGATAGAATAAAACCAATTTCTTTCACATTTTGGAAATCAAAAGTTAATAACTTTGTAATTAAACAAATTAAAACGTATAATACTGGGACTTTTTTAAATGTTTTTAATTTAAAAATAAAAACTAAAATTTTTGTTAGAAATTAATTTCTTAAGATTATGCTGTTTAGGTTTTTAATAATAATTGAAATTGTTTAAAAAATTTTTGGAGAAATTAATATCTGGAGAATATATTTTCAATTTATTTTCTTTTTATTGTTAATATTTTATCATGTTTACCTCTGTTTGTGAATTATTATTAACTTTTCCAACGTTTGCTGAAACATCTTGTTGCAAAGTTGTAGCTTTAACTGGTTCTAATGGTGAAAAGCCTAAATTAGCTGCAAATCTTGGAATTGCAGGATTCCACTTAGGTCCAAATAACTAATAAACATAAATCATTGTTGACTATGAAATAAATTATAATAAATAAACAATTAACGAGAATAAACAAAACTGGGTAGAAGCATAATGAAATTTATAAAATTCATGTAACAAAAAGTTACAAAAGATTTATTAGCAATGATAAAACGAATCTAACTGCAAATGATTATTGTTATTGTAAAATTACACGTAATTTTTTTACAATAATTAAACATGAATTAAAACATATAGCAAAATAACGCAGACATTAAATTCTTTTCTTATTACATAAGTAATAATTACTTACAATGTTACGAGAATCAATTCCAAGAGCATTTAATAATACATTATAGCTGGTACTATTGTTCCATTGATAAGTTAAAGCATTAGTTTCTTCGATATTTTTCATTTTGTTCCAAACTTTGTCATTTTGACTTATTAATGGATTCAATTCTATTTCTAATTGATTAGAAATATAAGGAAACAGTGTTGTTATTATATTATTTATTTTATCTGCAACCTGCAAAAGTACATATCTATTTTAAAATTGAATCAATGATTTATTTAAAAAAAATAATCATCAAGAATTATTTTATTACTCTAAAATTCAAGTGAAATCATACTTACACTTTTATTTTCAGTTTCAATAGTAAAATCCTTAGCAGAATCCTGAATTGGATCTACTGACTGAGCATCTCTAAAATCATCAAAAGTATCACTGATATTAGAATTCGACTGTTCTTCAACATTCACCTCTTTATGTTCTTCTTTATTAGGCAAAGGAACTGCGTTTGAAAAATCTGCGAAGTCCCCAAAGTCATCATCATTATCTTCATTTACATTCCTCTCATCATTTTTCTGAAAAAACTGTTGGAATAGCTTTTCTTCTTCTTTTTCAAAATGACTCTCATCGTCTTCACTATCTATATTATCCTTAAAATTAAAAACATAATCATCTTCCTTCGTGTTAATCTGGTATGCTTCAATGTTACTTTGAAAATCATCAAATGTACAGAAACTGGGCTCATCCTGACTATCAGTAACATTAAAATCCGAAACATTTTCAAATTCAGCCTTCTTGATTTCTGTTTCTTCATTTTCATTCAGGTCAAATGAACTTGCTCTCTCAGTAAATCCTTCGTCCCATTCTTCTTTTAAGTTTGTTTCTGATTCAGAAACTGGAATATAATTTGTCTCACCAATGGAATCATAATTGACTTTCAAATCTTCAATAGGTACTGGAGAATTATTTTTAGAGTAACTTTCGTCGTCATGTTTATTTAATTCTGTTTCAGCCTTGTTTTCGTAAAAAGACAAGTCATCTAGGGAATTTTCGTAATTATTTAAGTGTTGATCGTGAAAATTGTCAGTCGACACTATCGTGTCAGAAGGATTATCTAAAGTCAGCGAGGGTACTTCGTCGTCTTCGGCATTGTAATTGTATTCAAAATTATTTAGGGTTTCTGTAATTGGAATGTTGCAGACATTATTTTCAGTTGACTGTGCCTCATCAGTTGAAAGGTTCAGTTCATTTTTGCATTCTAATTTAATACTGCACTCTTTGCTTTCGCAATTTTCTACAATTAACACATCATCATGAGAAAGTTTAGTTGGTTCTGAATTAGCAGCTACGTTTCCTATAAGTCCGTTGACTTTTGGTGAGGTTAAACTTAGTGATGGCAGTGACGTTGGTTTTTTGAACAGTGGGGACTGAAATTTTAACGGTGAATCCGAAGCTATTGACAAACCTGAATTAAAAACATAAAAATTAAACAAAACTTAAATACATTTATCAATAAATTAAATTTTATTAACTAGTAATGACTGTTCTGATTTTTTTTTTTCAAAATTAAATTTGTACCAGAAGTCTTGAAAAAATAAACTTGAAAGAGATACAATATGGTCTGATTGATAATGAACTAATAAATTAACTCAAAATACTTTCGCTGATAAAAAAACAAATAGAAACTTTCTCCTAATCTTAATTATCTAATCAAAAAATTAATATTATTACAACACTGATAAAATTCATAAAGTTATCTTTTTAAATTCTCCATATAAATTTTGATTTTAGAACATTATAATAATTAATTTTAAAATGACATTTTTTACCATCTATTGCACCTGTCGTAAAATCACCAAATTCATCGTCATCCGATTCTCCTCCATGATCCAAAGGAGGTGGAGTTGAACTCACTAAAGGTGGATAAGCCATCTTCAAATTATTCTAAAACAAAATTGGCATTATTATTGTTTCAAATTCAAGCATTATAAATCACAAAAAGTACCCAAATTTTGTCCATCTACACGTAAAATTTAAAACAATAAAAATATACATTAACTTTTTATCTTTACACATTCTTAATACAAGAACGTACACTAGTTTACAAAGATAACGATTATACCTTTGTTAAAAATTAAAGAAAACTTTGCAGTTGAATTTTAAATTATTTTTCTCAATATTCAGAATAAGCATTATATAAATAATATTTTTTCAGAAAAAAAGGAAAAATTAGAAAACTTTTTTTATATAATTTAAAAACCTTTTGAATTAAATTTGAATTATATAACTTATTACTTAAAAAAAAAGAAAACATATTCCTATGATGATTCACAACTGTACAAGCAACAAGGAAAGTAATAAACTAAAAACTAATAGCAAACGTGTTAGTAAATTTTAAAAAGCTGTATTGTTATTATTGTAATCAGTAAGTAAAATCAGTAATTATAAAATAATGTCAACATAATTATAGTAATTGGTTCAGAACTGAATCGATAAAATGGCTCTTACACTTACGTTTACAACAACCTTGCACTACAATTTTGCTCTCGTGAGTCCCAAAATCAATTTTTTTACTCTATGATAATTTGTTCCTTGACATATTTTAAGTTCACAGCACACATGTTGCGGTGCTGTTTATGTGATGACAGTAGTTGCGGTTGAGGAGCAGGATCTTTTAAAACAGACTAATTGATTTCTACCATCACTTTCGTTGAAGCTTGTCAAAATGTCAAAACCACCTTAGCAGCAATACAAATATCACCTGTTCTGTGTTTTTCAATCATGCGAGCATCCATATTGTTTTGCAATCGTATTCGTAAATCCAGAGGAGCTATGTCTATCTTTTATTATTTCACATTACTGAAATGAGATAGAAAAGGTTTGTAACCATTTTACGATTTCCCACCTAGTTATCTACAAATTTTGTGTAAGCTCTGTATAAATTATATAAAATTAGTAACAAACAATTTTCTATTAGGATTTTATCTAAATAAGAATTTTATTATTCGAAACACCGTTGTAATAAGTGTTCCATTATGTATGTCTGTCTTATTTTAACATATTATTTTAAAAAAGGATACACAATATCTGCTTCAACGGAGTTATAACTTTTATAAAAAATTTATTTGTTTTTGAGATGAATAATAATTAATTTTCCAGTTACTACTGGTGTTTTTTGTTGAAGGGAAAAAAAATGATGAAAATTAAACATTTGTATCTTGTAATTTTAATTATTTAGAAATTTTTTATTGTAAATATACACTAATGATTTCCATTTTTCAGTAGTTATCAGTTATCCTCAATAACTGTTCGCCAAATATAATTTTTTAATTGTTACTTGAATAAAATTTTGGTCGAAATCGATGGGTAACAATTTTTTTGGTCCGCCATATCGGATTCGCCATCTTGAATTTTGCAAATTTGACCTTAGATTAGTGTTTAGCGAACCCAAAAACCTATAATAACTGATGATACTCGCTATGTTAACTGAACAAATGAAAAATTAATATAAAGTTGAACTCTTCCAAAACTTCAAACGCGTTTTTCTCGAAATAACATTTTTCAAACTGGTAGGCAGAATTACTCGTCTAGTTTTCAACCTAATTCGATGCTGCTTTTTTGTGTACATTTTGAATACATGCCAGATTTTCGATATTTTGAAAATTCTATTTTTACAGCACGATTTGGTGAAAAATTTTAGGGGTGAAAAACGAACAATTTTGTCCAAAAAGCCAACATTTTTGAAAAAATTAACTTTTTCAAAAAAGTCAATGTATTTCAATAGAAAATTTATTGGAGAATAACGTGCCATATCGATAATGGACAAACAGGAAACGACGTGGTGCAACAACTACAAGATAGCTACGATTGGCATTAAAAAATTATTTTTGAAGATAAATGTACATACATACCCAGCATTTGAACTCGTATTCAGACGCATTCAGCAGCACAATAGTTGAATCACGTTTCTTTGATTTTGCGTATTAAAACATCAGCATTAGATTTTCAATCCATCTCAACGTATTGACATTAATCGAAAGGGACTTTTTTCATTTTGTGAAGCCGCGCCAATTTATTAATATCAAAAAATATATTATGAAAAATGTAAAAAATATGTTTTCGCTAATTTTTAGTTTAATTACATGTAAATTTTATGGTTTGCACACTTCAAGTTATTATAGTTTTACACTTTTTAAGTATTTACACGTTTATAAGAATTATATTTTGAAAATATTTGACAATCCAAAGTCCGAATTGTTACGTCTTTGACATGTCCCTTTATATAGGTTATGTAAAAACATTTTCTTGTTTAATTTAAAAGCACAGAGTTAAACTGCAATTAAAAATTAATAAACATTACTTTCAACTTTAACAAATACAATAAGCACAATTCCAATGATACGCATTTAATATGTAAGCTAAAAAAAATTATCAAAATCTGTCTTTAAGTTTTGATGTCAAAGACGTAATATATTTTGTAATTGAAAATATTTATATTTAAAAAATACTTTTATACTTCTGGATGAACTGCACAATATCTTAATGTAATAAAATATATGTGCGTGCAATAAAATTTAATTATACATTAAAAACTACTTAAATAATTGAAAGACCGTTTCAAAATATTATGTCTCTGACCTTAGAACAGAAAAGTTGTCAAAAATGTAATATTTATCTATGTTTTTACAATTAAATATTAATTTAAATTTACGCGCATGTAATTTATCACTGTTCGACTTTATATTATTCATTTTAAAGTAATAATAAATAATAATTATGATAAAACTAAGATGTACTAAAACTTTTTGTTTCAAAAATTTGGCAAGAGGTCATTCAAGTATTACGTAAGCATGATTTATGGCATTTTTGACCCCCACCTCCCCTTTTTTTAAGAATATTTTTTTAATTCAATAAGAAAAAACATTTTACTTTCAAATATATTTTATTTCTAACAATTAGTACAATCTGATTTAAAATGTTTATATATCTAAAATAATATATTTTAATTTTTTTGGGCCGATTCTTGCAAATATTTATTTGTTAAATTAGTAACTTCCTTTGTAAATTCGTCGTTTTTGTAGGTAGACTTCAAATCCTGCCAAATTTTTTTAACTTGAACTAGTGCGTCTGTTGCTTTTTGTTCCGGATAACGTTGTTTATATGCATTAAATAAATTCAAATGTAAACTTCCTTTGGTTGCCATTTTTAAAAATATTGAGCATTAATATGAGTACAAAAATAATGTATACATTGAAAGCTCAAGTTAAATTTTAACCTACAAGTTATAGTTAAATGCCTGAATGAATAAGTACTCTCAACTGTCGATAATTTTGGGTTATAAAATGCGATAGTAGTGGTTCTGGTAACAAATCTTACTGTATTTCGAACACAATATCAATATCGAATACATGAATAAATTAGAACTTTATTAGTTTTAATATCAAATAAATTTCATGAATAAAATTAAAAAATATATACTGATCTTATAAAACAATATACATAAAATAAGTGAAACATAAAAAATTCTAGATCTAAAATTCTTAATTAAATTCATTTGACATAATCCATGACGACACGTCCTTTTTCAAGGCTTATTATGCAATCATTATTCTTATGTTTTGGAAATTATGTTTGCATTCTTACTAGGAACGGTTTTTAAAATAATAATAGAATCTTCTAAGCTCGAGGAATTTGAAATAAATAATTTTTTATTTATAAGTTTCAATTTGTAGGTATAAGTGCATGCGTCTCAACTTGGCTCGTTTGTTTTTTTACCTTTTGAAGGTAATTTTTGTGAGATCAATCATTTTTATAATAATTGATTTTGGCTCCTGTTATGATTTCACATCTTTTCTTAACACAATTTAGATATTTTTATAAAATACAATGTCTTGAAACTGAATAGTTTTTTTAGAATTTTATTAATTAATTTAATCAAATTAATTAGAAATTATTTAAAAAATCTTTTTTTTTTATAGATTTAGGGATTTTTTTAAGGAAAATTACAATTAAGTAAAATTAAAAAATATAAAAGTCTTATTTTTAAAATAAAACTATTATCTTAAAATTATTAGAAATTAATTTAACAGTTCTGAATAGAGGACTTCATCCGAATTTGTCTCACGCATCTATGTCAGCACTGTGCTCTTATAAGTAAAATTAAAAAATCATGCATTTATATCGGCACCGTGCTCTTATATAAGTAAAGTCATTCATAAATTTTTAAATTAAAATTAAAAAAAATAGATAAATGTTAGAAAAAATCAATCAATTTTTTATATTTTTTTATTAAAATTAACTTCAACAAATAACTTTTGTAAATACATTACATAAATAAAGGTACATTATTATCAACAATGTTCATTTTTAATTTTAACTTAATGAAGTCTAGAGTCACGGAGTTTTATCAAAATAAACATTGATTGACACGCCACCTTACGGCAAATAAGAGAAAAGCACGACAACAAAGACACTCAATACTAAATTAAATATGTAAAAGGAGATAGAAAATTTAGGAACACGATGAATGGAGAAGAAGAAACAAAAAGTTAGGTCGATATAGTGTCGCCCTTGTCTTTCATAGGTTATATATATATGAAAGAATGGAGGTGAAACTATACCAAAGCCAAAATTCCAGAAAATAGTCCCGCGTTTATTTCATATTTTCTAAATTTCATTAAATTTTTAGTTTTCGTAATTTATATATACAAATTAAAAGAAAGATTCCTGTTATACCGATAAAACAGAAAGTTATCGACAGTACATAAGAGTGTAATTCACATTTACTCTGAAATGATTTACCTCATTAAATTCTTACAAGAAAAAAAATCACAACAAAAATTAGGTTGAACTTAAAAATTTAACCAACAATTCTACCGAAATAAACAGTTCAAAATTAACACAAAACAGAGTCAAATTAAAGTTTAAACTGTAAATTTTTAACATTGTCCCAAAGCGAATTAACATTTCATATGAGGATGAAAATTTTACAAAACAATTTGCCTTTTGTTGGAATGCTCTTAAAATGCACGAGTTTGTTTATAATGAACCCACAAAATCCTTCGTTAAAATATTGACGCTTAATTACGAGAAATCGTACTGTAAAAGAAACAGATCCGCTTCAAGTTGATTCAATTTATTTTCTCAGTTTCTCTCAAAATTTCTCAGAATTGGGACAAGATTATTATATGCACTAGAAAAAAAATATTTACGTCGATAAGACCGTGCTACCACGTTACTCGCAGTGATAAAGCTGGGCCGCATAATGTCGGTCATCCAGAAACTGGTGCGGCACATGCGCGCAAGGGAAAAGGACAGTATCGAGCCAGACAGCTGGTACCGAGCTCGTCCGTGAAGCGCATACACAAAAGCCATGGAGCTGTTTTCTCCACGTCGAGTGGCAGTCTCGTGCCGTTCAAACGCCAGACAAGTTCGCTCGACATCGTCCGCGTGAATAGCTCTGCTTCACGCAGAAGACTCCCAAACAAAAGAAGTTTGCCGGAGAAAACGCAAAAGGATGCGATAACGAGACCTTTTTCGGCCGGTAATTTCACGGAGGCCGGTAAGAAACCCGAGCAAATCGTCATACCACTTTTTGATTCAATTCGTTTTTGCTGCCTTCGGCGTAACCTAGAATACTTTATTCATAAGCGCATCTACTCAGCGTAATCCACTTTTTTTTGTTTATTTTCTTCGCCACCTTTTTTCAAGATTTAATCACCTTTGCAAATGAAGTTTCATCACTTTTTTGAGCTGTATCTTTGAAGAAAAACATTTTCCTTTTTGTTTTTTATTCAGTTAGTTTTCATTAGTTCGTTTTGTTGGTTTATGCTTTTGTATATTTTTAAATGTTTAACATCAACGAAGGTGTGCTTATTTTATCTGGATAGTAATTAGCACACATGATGCATGTAGAGTAAACAAAAATGTAATAAAAAAAGAAAAGAGTAAACATGTTTTGGGTAATTATTGTTAATTTTGCGTGTTTTTTATCTGCCAATTTAATTAACGCATGAAAGGGTCGAATATATTTGATAATAACAAATTAGAGTTTACATCATCCAGTTAATTTAAGCTTGATAAGGTGAAAAGAGATATTAAGAAACTTTTTTCTTATAAATTTCTCAATAAGTTTTTCAATTAAATGCAATTGCTCGAGCTAATATTCAGGGACGATAAATATCAGGGCTTTTTTTCGTCATATTTTTTTAATAAACGAAATATCTTGACTCAAATAGCACATCGATCAAAAGTATATTTATTTCGGTTTGAGCGTAAACGGAATTTTAATATCAACAATCTCGACTTTGAAGCCTGTCTATATATTCCGATATTGCAAAATCGCCTACTTAAAATACCCAATTTCTGTCTTCATCGGTATAAACAATCGTTCGATTCGAGAAATAACTTTTATGAGTAAAGACCTGATGAAGCGTAGCTTTTGATGGGGGGGTTGTCTTTTCAAAAGCAGATGCTGCTGAAATTGTTGATATATATTAATAGATCGGCAGTCAATATGTAAGATACCAAACTGTCGATGGAATTTATTTGAAGCCAAGACCTTGGAACTTTTACAATTTTTGTTTTTGGTTAATAATTTGTTGACATTAAAGTTTCATTTAGTATATTAAATTGTTTAAACGTTTTATTTTGATATTTACTTTCTCAGCCTGAACAATGGGTTACTTTCGATCTCTAATTGAATATGTTCTTTAGTCGTTTCTAACGCACTTTTAACGCCCATCTCAAACAAACTTTGCAAGCAAATTATAATTAAGAATAAACATGTGAAAGAAAACCGAGATTTCCATCCAGCTTTATTTTAATCACGTTTATGAAATTCTTTAATTTATTTAATGATACTATGGATAGTTATATCTAAGATAAAATTAAAAATAAATGTCTCCTTTACAGCTTTTTAATTTTAATCCAAATTTTTTTATATTTTCTGACTTTTCATATCAAAGCCTTTATGCTTCTAATACAAGCTTTATGCTTCCTTTAATAAAAATAATATTTTTAATTTTTAATTTTTTTAAGTAGTTGTAAACAATTTTAAAAATTGCATATTTGATATGAAATGTATCATGAATATAAACAATTGAAATATTTTTGTTCCAATGGTCTTTTTAGTATAGTTGTTGATATGAAATATGTTTTAAATATGAATTATTTAATTTTGAAAAAATATGAAGCAAAGTTGTTATCAAAAACAAAATAACATTGTAATCAATATAAACAGTTTATTTATAAATGAGAAGCTCAGCCTCACTTCTGGGCTCGGAGTCACCTTGTTTTACAGTATATGAATTCAGAGTCTTTTATTGTTTAATTAATAAAATGAATTAGTGTAAAATTAGAATAAATAATCGATAAAATTAAGAATTAGAATAAAGTGTAATTAGTAGAATTCAAATTCAAATTCAAATTTCATTTTGGCTGCACATTATGTAAAAAGTTGATTCGCAAAAAAACTAGGTAACTGATATCAAAATGAACAGTTTAGTTTACCTTAAATTTCGTGGACTGAAAAACGATGAAAATTGAATTGATACGTGTAATTTTTTGTTGTTTCTCTTTTTTTTGGTCATTATATCGATTAGCATCCGGTATTTTAGATTGTGACATTCACTATGAGAATATAAACCAGCTATTTCCAGTATCAGGACTTTAGATATGTCGGAAGATGAACTGAATGTTTGGATCAATGAAAATCGCATTATTCTTAATCAACTGGTAATTAATATAGTGTGAATTGCGAACGAACTGTAGTAGGAAATCGAAAAACCCAACTCTGAAGGGTTGCATTCAGCAACACAATGCACAAGATCATTAGATAGATATAAATATTCTCTTGTTAATCAAATTATAATGTAAAGAATTGCAAATAATTTTGCTGATTATTAACCTGAATAATAGAGATGGATATTCGTTTTATTGCGTTAAAGAAATTGTCAATAATAATTTTGTTTTTTCTTTCAACTTAATCATAAAATTCAATTGTAACAGAAAAGAAAATTATTCAATATTATTTTTCTCGTAGTATCATGTGTGTAACATGAATTGTTGAAAAAAACTTGACAATTCGATAAAATTATGGAAAATGTCCACTACAGTTCATGTAGATCAAGGTTTTCATTCTCAATAAAGCAACATTTTTGTATCACATTCAAATTTTTTTTTCTCATATGTATGCATTTGATGTCCTTTTAAAAAAGCTTGCAATTAAATTATTCAAATTTTGTCATACTTTTATCGAACTCAATTTACAGCTTATTATTTTATTTAGAATACAATTTATACAATATATTTATGAATATATTGTTGAATATTTTAAACTCACTCAACTGTAATTTCATTTCTTTAAACTCTAAATAATTCATTTCTCAAATGCGACAGGTAGTTGAATTATATTTCGCTTCCATTTAATTCAATAAATATGCAAGTTTATGTGCGACAGAGTGCATCAATTATTTATTTTCCCTCACGGACGAAAATATATCTTAAAATATAAAACAAATATAGGCGGCAATATGGCATATAAAATGTTTATAAAATTGTTATAAATAAGTTTTTATAATATAAAATAAAATACAGACTTTGTATAAAAAATATATACAAAAGCAGCAATACGGCATATAACTAAAACTATATTTCAGAGTCTATATTTTCATTCGTGAGGGTTCTTTTTTGTTCACGTGATAAAGTTCACGTCAGCATAAGTTGTTTGTATTTAAAAAAGTTTTATTTTTCAATCTGTTTATTTTTGAAACTATAAAGATTTTCATGTAGTTTGATTTATCAATATTTTTTAATTGAAAAAGCATTTTTATTATTAAAAATCTCGTAAGTGTTCTTTAATGGTTGTTATGAAATCTTTAAATGCTGTTACATTCGAGGACACCTTAAGTGTCAAGTAGCTGCCGATGAACAATAAGCGACCTTGACTGATATATATGGGTCGCATTAGGCGTTACATAGTTTTACATATATCTGGTACTGACAACAGTATAATGAGTATTTCAATCCCATTTGAGAACACTAAACATTCAAGAACTCGAATTCATCTTTTTTTTTATTTTTGTATCTTCGTCTTTGTAAAAATTCTACCAGCATTTCAAAAGTGAGCTTTTTTGCGGTATGCAAATACGAATCATTTGTCTTTGTAAATTGAGCCTTTTTTTCTTTCAAGTCTTAAAATGATTGTATTCTATAAGTAAAATGAAGATTTTAAGTATTATAATATTGAAAAGCTAAATTTGTTTCAATAAAAGTACACTGTTATATTTCAGTATTTTGAGTTTTACATAATTTTCCATAAAAATACAAGATTTTATTGTATATAATAAAAGGCAACCAAAATTATAAAGACAGGATGAAAATTTTAATAACGAAAAATAGGACATGAATTTCTCGTTTTACCAATCTAAAAAATTCTCATCACATCTTTGATATCTTGAGTTGATCTATCGAATTTTCAAAACCTCATTAGAAATGCAAATAAACAAAATTATTTTCATCCAAATGTCACTCCAATTACTCCGATTGGTTTTGTAATCCAGATTGAAATGAAAACTACACATCTTTTGTTCCCTCAAAAATCGTGTACTTTTTATCAGTCTTTAAATCACAAAAAGCTTAGGGGGGATTAAAATACTTTTTACGTTTAACATATCACACTTCACCTACCAATAACAAATAAGAATTTCTGGATTGATTTTTTCAAGATTAAGAATTTTATTATTCTAATTACGAAAATATGTCTAATTATTAAAAAAAATATATAATTACATTTAAAATATTTTGAATAATAAAACTTGTTGAACCAATTAGTTGATTACTTTTTCTCTATCTTTTGGTTTTATTTTGCACTTGTTCGAAAGGGATGCAAAGATTTTGTCGTAAGAGCTCATCTTTTGAACTAGGCCAAGGTATTCATAAATTCAATGATGTTTTGTTGCGCTACGAATTCGGGACAAAACAAATTGTCTAAAGCGCAAAATTGCAAATAATGGCTTGCCAAATGAACGTGGCTGTCAATTGGAGATTCAACTAACAATCGATATAAATGAAATTTTTCTTTATTCGCGAGTATTGATCGGCTAACTATAATTTAATTAAGTGGATATTGTTCGCACGAAATTAGTTTACCTTTAATATATATACGTTTTATCAAGAGCCGTAAATTTTCTCAAGCAATATTATGAGCTTGATAAGAGGACAATAAATTTTGATTTCATAATAATGAAAAAAGTATTCTTTCATTCTTTTCGCAAGCACAATCGTAAATTCAACGAACAAAAAAAATCTATTATCTATGTAAATTATTTCTTTGTACGCTGAGTATTTTAAAACTTGTAATTATAAAATATATAAACATTAAAATATTATTCAAAAACTTTTTTGTACTTGTAAGATTTATACTGTTCTTATATCATTTCATAAAACTTCTCATTTCGATAACATATTTTCTAATAAAAATTAAATGAAAAAGAAACCAAAACAACAGGGAATTATCTAATTCATAATTTTAAGAATTCGAATCTCGTTTCATGTTTTACAATCAATTTTATGTTTATTCATCAGCATTGTGCATTTAAATTGACTGCATTGTCGCTTGTCCACAAAAGCTTTCTTTGTTTTAACACAACTGAAAGATTGATTGTATGGATTTCAAACATGACACATTGTCAAAATTAAATATTTTTGTGTTATAGAAAAAAAGGAAAAACTAATTAACAATTAATAAAGATTAAAATGACAAACGAAATTAATCATCTATACACTGGCGTTGTATATAAAACAAATATTTCAATTCGTGTAACGAAAAAGGCAAACAAAAAAATTTTTATTTTTATTTTTTTATTGGCTATCCATAATTTGGTTTACGCAGTCTGAGCAAAATCGATGATTCAATGGTGGAGGTGCGCGTCAAAGGTTGAATAACTATCGAGTCATCGTTAGCAGAGGGTGAACAGTCTCTTGAATATCAGGCGAGTACGTTAGGGGACAATGTACAAACACATTCATGGTTATATAGGTCAAAACTGTTACATGCAAATGACATTGTATTTGCTAAACTCGAATATTATTCAGATAATCCGATTATTATTCCAATAGAGTGCGCGTCATTCTTCACTCTAACGATTTCTATAAATACGTTAAGATTGTTCGGAGAAAAAGGTTCTTAATCGAGGTCCAAATGCATAGATTTCAATTTTCAACTGATGACGGAACTTTTCCATTAAGACGTCACTTTTATTAAGCATATTAACAGAATTTGAATAATTCAGCTGGATTTATTAAATGATTTATTTTTTATTACTGAATTGAAAATGCCAGACAAAATTTTCTAATCAAGTTATTTTTTCAACGACATTTTGAAATCTCAAGTAATCTTGAATATTTGCGAGAATGTTTGCTCTGAAAAGATTTGAATCAATTGTTATTTTAAATTTCTTTACTTTGAAACTCATTAGGAATAATGTTGGCCTTTTTAGTTTTAACGATGAACGAAATTAATGAAAGTATTTGATGTTTGATTTAGAACAAATCTGAGGCTATATAACTGACCAAAATGACGAAGAGGTTTGAATTCAATTGGCAAATTGAGGTGCCAGAACCACTTCGTGAGGGATGTATTTTTGACCGATGGACAGAAGAAAAGGATAATACTGAGATAGAGTTGAATTGCACGTTCAAAGTTGACGAATATGGATTTTTTATATATTGGCAGAGTGAGGGCAAGGTGAGAGTTATTATAATTATTAATCCATTTATTTTGAATTGACATATTTTTTAGATAAAAACCGAATTTCTATTCACAATTCAATTAATATTCATTCTAAATACTTATTAGAACCAAAAAAAATATCATTTTATATGGCTGCATATCGATCAGCTTTTTAAGCTTTTGTCTTGCATTTTATTTAAAAAAGAAATAACAAATAATTAATAAATAACTTTTGTTTATTTAAATTTAAAAATTTTTATTAAAAAACAGAATTTCACATTTAACAATTAAATTCCAATTTTAAATATTCAAATCACCACCAAATTTGAGACAAAATTAATTTAAAAAAATGTTATACAAGAAAATCTATGAAAAATGTTTTTTTTTTTTTGC
>JABFPM010002505.1:0-16511 GCA_022817325.1 Idris sp. 1 HC-2018 | reverse complement strand
TGTAATATTAAAACTTGAAAAATGTAATATTATTACATTTTTCGAAAGTATTATATTTGCAATTTATCTGTCGATTTTCCATAGCCAAATATTTTGCCGACTAAGATTTTATAATTATAAATAACTTAATTTATTTTTAAAAAACGTATAATCATTCTCTAACAATAAAATGTAATAAAAAAATGTTTTTCATCTTATATCTAATTTTTTTTATTATTAAATTTTATCAAAATATAAATACATACCATTTTCTATTTATAATTTGACTTTACATTTTTTAATTTATAAATCCAAAAAATATTTGATTACATTGTCCAGTATCTATTTTAAAAAAAGTAACTTCAAAGATTTTTAAATAATTCTGAAGTAATTAATAGTGTCTATAAAATAATTTTTTTCTATAATTTGAAATATTTTAAAATCGATTGATTTATTTATTAAACTCAATTCACTATGAAGAATGAGAAAAAATAAAAGACGGTTTTCATACCAAGTATTAAACACAAATAAATTACCCTAAAAAATGACGGAATCAATAAAAGCATTCATAATTTAAGTATACTACTAAACCACATTCTATTATAGCATTCGTCGTCAATACTTGAAATTACTTTGTGTCATGAAATGAAACCAGGACAGAATATTATCATTACCGGGATGATGTTTATCGTCACCATTAAGATGAGATCTTCTCACTATAGCACGTTAATTTTACCTACAAAGCCCTGCATGCACATAAGCAATAAGAAAATTAAATACGGCAACTTGCATGAATCAATTTACAATTTGGCATGCAAATACTCTGTCCCAGCGTTGCAATTAACCCTAACAGTACAAAACAAAACCCTTTTCTATTACAAACCCATCAGTTTACATTAAATGTTTGTTATCAGCATGATTAAAAATGTATTTCAAAACTAAATCAAACTTTTTGATGTAAAACTAAAAACACTAAAAAAAGAAAAGAATTTTTGATCATAAATCGATTTTATCAGCCAATAGAAGTGTCAATAAATATTTCATCGAAAACAATGTGCAACGTAAATGCGCGGATGATTAATTTTTAGCTGGTGCCATTAGCGCAGGCCAGTTGGAAGGAACCGCGCATTAAAAATGACGGGGCATTAAAGCCATTAGGCCATTACGCCATTACGTAAAAGCGGCGGGCACAAAAGTGGTCATGAGTGTGGCGCATAACCAGCTACGTTTATGATACTATTAACTTTATTATGGCCGCGGCGAGGCTAAGACCGATGTCGATACAAGAGCACTCGTACAGCAGTTACAGTCGACACACTCACACACTCACACACACAAAGAGGCTGTATTGAATTTCGATTAATCGGCCTGCCAGGGCCATTACGAGCGTGGCCATTAATAAAAGAGCTTAATATTGTAAAGAGGGTCGCCGCCGCCGGACACGTTCGTTCGCTCGGCCGGCACATATGGATGAAAGTCGAGCCACATATCGTGCGCGACAGCGCACACATTTTGCAAATTCGCCGATACATCATCCCGCACCAGCCTTCTCCTTCGCGATCAATCACACAGCATCAGCTTTTTTTCAATTCAATTCTCAACTTGCAAAATTATTTTGCAGCCAAAAATAGCCATGTTTATGCTGAGCCTAAATTAAATTATCCACTTTTATCTGGGACTTAAAAGTAGTTGAATCTCTCTAATTTAGCCTTATTTTAAGCAGCTTACAGCGAGTTCATTTCATTGATTTGCAAACAAGTACATTCGTCAAGTTTTTTTCTTTCTTTTTTTGTACAACTTGTTGTTTTTTTTCTCATTCAGAGTTTGACACGTAAGAGTGAAATATCTCTCGTCGAGCTGGCGATAAATTTGATGGAAATACAGGACGTTGTAAATTTAAGTAACACCGCTCGTATGATAACGCAAGACGGAAAGTGCGGCACGTTTGTTTCAACAAAGGAATGGGAGTGAGGTGGGAATGTAATCAAGTCTGAGGCATTGTTGTACTGACCATTGACCGTGACCACTGAGTGATGTTAAGGGGCATCGATTTGCTTTGGCAAAGCCCCGGCATATGTGTGTATGCCGTGCAGAAGTCCGGGATCATTGTTTCATTCAAATGCTGCTGCTAACGAGATTGTCATTATGACCGACCTGTTTACCTTATAATTTGACAGTTTCCATGTCAAAAACATATTTTACGATTAATCTTCCAAAATGTCTGCTACATTTTTATTTTCCACGAGAGATCACATTTCTTCACTCCCTTTTTTTTCTTTTCTTTTTTCTCCAATATAGTATTATTTCAATAAAATGATTTACTCATTTTTTTAACAAAATTTGTTGCCAATTCTGAAAAGAATCCTCTTTTCTTTAATTCCTCAGGTGCGAAGATTTTTTTTTTTTTGATCAAAAACTGGAAGATTGGTGTGGAAACCTTGCAGGTGGCCCAAATTTAACGACGGCAAAATCAATCTTCCAGAGGAAGAAAGAAAAAAGTACTGCCCCTTTAGAAAAATGAAAATGTTAAATGCTTGGCTCACACTTAACTGGCTCTGAAAATCTTATACTAAAAATAATCGAGATAACAATGTTTTCTCAATAAATATTGGCTCTTGTGAGACAATGGAGCAATATTGAGAAGCGATTATCGGATGAACTGGGAGACGATCGCAGGGGCACGTAGAGCAGCCAAAAATATCAAACGTTACGCGCGCTATCGCGTCCAAGGAGCTCGCCGGACATATTGATTTTGGCCGCCGAATAAGTACAGGAGTCTCTCCCGGTTTTAAACCCTCGGCGTTCTAGGCCAGTCACGTTTAGTGTCCGTTGACACATGACTCGCATACGAAACTTCGTCAAAGCCCGGATAGTTATGTAGCAATCATCCCCCCTTCACTTTTTCTCTTTTTTGTGTTACTCTTTTTACATACATACCTCTAGTTTTTTCGTTTCCACTTTTTGTTAATTCGAGAATTTGCCAAAACAAAAGTGTCCAAAAGTCGCGAATCTAAATTTGATCCAGACCAATAACAATACAAAAAGACTCACGTTCATCTGCAAACGAGACACCTGAGAAAGACATTTGGCTGGATTTTCTGCATCATCAAAATTCGTGACACTTTTTCAACAAAAGTTAGCTAGGAAATGAAGGTGTCTAAAAAGAACATTTTCACAAGTTAGATTTTAGCGGTTACTTTGTTTTTACAAATGACCTTGATAAATATTTTTTTCTCCGGGTCAGTCAATATTCTCACGGACCGTTCAATTTGCGTCTGCTTTATTTCCTGCGGCTAATGAAAGTCCATATATGCGGGGTTGCCCAGTGAAAATCACACGTGCGCAATGTCATCTTGCCACCCGCGGTGACACGGACCCTCTTTTGGCCTGGGGCACTTGCACACAGATGGAATCCGACTTTTTTTTGAGCACTCAACCCTTGGATGGTATCGCCGTCAATACCGAACGTGGAGTTAAACGCGGAGTAATATAAATGCAAAGTTAATCCAGATCATTAAACGGCAATACGCGCGGAATGAAATTATGCACTTTTGTTGCCGAGATATTTTTTTTATTTTTGTATTTAATTTTTTTTTCATTTTTTTATTTTTTTAATTGAATTTCCCTTGTTATAAAGTTCAAATATAAGAAGACGTCGTCTTTTAATTAAATTCGAATTTTGATCCCCACCGAGGGACAAGAATTCTTTCTTTCGCCATTCTCAATTTATTTCACGATAAAAATTAACGAGACCTTCGATCTTTTGATGATAATAATCCTACGCTCATAAAGGCTGATAGAATTCAAGTCATGCTTATTGTACAGAGCTAGTTTCAATACACTGTTCCAAATTAATTAACATTTACATTAATTCACTTACAAGACTGTATTGACACAATGAATTGGCGTAGAAATTCGTATACAGAGTACATTATATAACAACTTTTTGTAAGAAAAATAGGTGCAATAAGTTTGAGACTTTTTTTCAATGAATTTCCTAGATAACAGTTGCAACGAAAGTATTTTTATGTGAAAAATTACTACATAAACTAAATTTGGATTAACTGATTATCTATCCAAAATTTTTGTCTTTTTCTAACAACAATCTTTCTAGATCTCTCTATCCATTTCTGTGTGAGTTCGGACAGATAATGGGTTAACCCATTTAGTCATCGCGTCCATTACATTGGACGTTTCTCAAAAAACGAAATTTCGATGTTTTTATCAAGTTTTTTAATAATCTTCTAAATTTGTTGTATTCATCATGTTTGCTTAGCATCAATAGAACTCAAAAAATAAGAAAGCAGAACAATTAATTTTGAATAACAAATTTTATTGCAAAAAAAGGAAAAACAAATGTAAATTTTTGTTGTACAAAAATAATTTGTTTAACTGTTTTAAGAATAATTATCATGAAAAGTTTACAACAAATCTTTCAGCAGAATGTATCAAGATTGAAAGGAGTAGTTATAATTTAAAAATTAATGTTTTTCTGCATATAAGTAATCCTACAAAAACAATGACTCGAACCAAATTTGGGAGTGCGTCTCCTTAAAAAGTAAATCCCAAGTTTTCGAAGAGAAAAAATGTACACAATTATAAGAAATAATCGCATGAATTGTATTTTAAATTGAACTTGCATACAAATGACCTGATTAATTGGCGTCGCAACTGGCGCATATTGTTGATAACGTGATCAGTGGTTGGAATTCATTATTGCGGAAATGCTGAGTCGATTCGACGGAGCTAAAAAGTGAAGCATCCTCGTCATCATGCTGCCTCGTCAGTCAAAGGCGGATAATCGTCGGAGCGCGATACGCCTTGCGGCGTTCAATTACGGATTCGAGAAAAGGGGCAGAATTTTGTGCCAAGTAGGCAGTCGCCGTTACTTTCGACCCCCATAGTAACTTTCTGGCCCGACCCGCAACTTGAATGAATCTTCCTCTCATTAATCAAACCGATTCATTCATCTGCCGACAATTCTTCCCAATTCTTCCGCCAACTTTTATCCAAATTGCTCGGATTGTTACGTGTTCATTAAAACTCATACAATTATATGCAAATGTTTTTAGTACCATTGTACAATAAAAGTAATATATAAAAATTAAATAACATTTCCGTAGTGAAATATAAAAGCAACAAACAAAGTGACACATGCAGTGAAAATGAAATTTGCAGGCTTATGGGATTAGCAGCAAGACTGCTATCGATTTCAATGACGACAAATTAAGGAAGGAAAAGCAGTTGGTGACACCTAGACCCTCGCATCCAAATACCATTTGGTGCGAGATATTCACAAAGAATCTCTCAGTATTCGGCCCTTGGGGCAGCAGCAGATTAGGAGCTTGGCCCAAGGGTCGTCAAATGAATCACTTGGCATATTTTCTCTGTTTGTTGAGACAACAGTTCGTTAGCAGGATACGTTCAAATTACTGGGTATTTTTATTTCCAAGGGGACACACATTTGCAAATCTTTGTCTACTTCTTGTTTGCGAAAATTCAAGTTCGAATTTTATGAAGAAAAAATAGTCATAAATCGTCATTTTTGACAATTGTTCTTAGAGTATTTATACTCTATTTGCCAAAATTTGGAAGTACTGCACAATATAGAAGCCGAGATATTTGTCCTTGAAATTTGGAATTACTTTTAAATTAATTATCTCTGGTTCTAGACTGAAAAACATTTGGTTAAATTATGAACAAAGTTTGACTAAAAACCAAAATCAGGATCAATATGTTGACAATAGCATTTTGAAATTGATTTTAAACTGTTTATGAAAAAACTTTGTTATTATACATTAAAAATAGACAATCAAATTGCATTTAATTGGTACAAACAAAATGGTTTTGAAAGTAAGGGAGCCACCTTAAATAAATTGATTTTGTAGACTTTGTTCTGTTCAAAGATTGAACTGAAATTGGAAAAAAATATTTGCACGCGATAAGCCGTTATCGGGATGTATTTCAATGAGCGAAATCTTCATGGCGTCTGCAAAGCGGGTCTATTGTGTTCCCTTTTGGCTGATTCGTTATCGTTGTGCACCCTCCTCGATGGGCAGAGGCGGCAACAGATAACTGTTAACGCAGCGTAAACAGTTCCCTGACTTTTAACGCGGCCTGAAGCTCGTTCGCACGAAATTCTTTAATGACTCTCGGCACTTGTGTACAGTCTAAGGTCAAATCAGCCGGGGCGTTCAGCCAACCGCAAGTAACTGGTTGTGTCAGCGAGAGTTTTCCCGCGAAGCGCTCGTTATGTCTTTTTTTAGATGTTGTTTTGAGCTCACCCCATTTTGTATTTGCACCAACATAATACAAAGGCAAAAATAATAGCGCATCTTGAATTTGTCTCGAAACTTGATACCAAAGACAGTTTCAGTTACAAAATGTGCTTTTTATCATTATTTTTGTTTACTTATACGTATGTTTTAATTTTCATTTTGAAATCATTAAAAAAAAGCACCGAAGAATAGACAATGTTTATCTGCACTTTGCGGAGAAATAAATTTGTGTTTCTCAACTGCTGCGCATACAATTCGAACACGATCATGAAGAGGTCGTCATGTTCTTTTTCATCTTATAGTCTGAAAAAGGGGCCATCTTATACATATATACATTTCACGCTTATCTCATTTATATTTCCCTTATTATATTTCAGTTTTTTTGGGCTTTATCAAATAGTAATGGCTTATGTTATTCGAACATAAAAAGCGCATTTAACTTTAGAATATAATGATAATAAAAACAATTTACTTCCAACATAAATTTAAGACACTTTAAGTTTGTTGTATTCGTATAAATAAAAGCATTATCTCATTTTTTCCCTTTTTTTTTTTGAACGTCAATTTCGATAAATACATTGAAGTTATTTAATTTTCGTAATTGATGTTCCTACTTCGTCTTCGTTAATCATCAATAAGTTCGTAACTCGAAAGTAACTTTTGAAATGAAATTCGAAGGCAAGAATAATGAAAAAAAAAAAGTAAAAAAGAAAAAGAGAGTGAAGCAAGAAAAAAGTTTGCGCATAAATATTATAAGATGATTGACTTGATGCTCATAAACTATTTGCGGTTATATTTTAATACACAAATAAATGATTCGATTTGCCGAACTATGATCAATCTGAGGATATGTAACCTGCACTTCATAGAACTCGTTAATATGTAATGCGACGCAGTCATGCATAATTGAACTTTTATAATCCCATCACGCAGAACAGACAGCATTTGCAATTTATAATCCAGCAGCGTACAAAAGAATTAGATGTAACAGTTTCATTCAATTAGTCTGCTATCATTTATTTTAATTAATAAAATTGATTTTTGTAACAAGAACAAATAATTAATTGGAAGAAAAATTAAATCAAATGTAATTCACGAATAACTGAAGTGCAAAATAAAATAAATGAAGATTTCAACTCAGATAAGGTAACAGCACCATTTATTGACCAGCTTTGACCTGATTATTGACCAATTCATTTGAAAATAAAATTTGTCCAAACTCAAAATGATCTTAATTTGTGTATACAATTTTATTATAATCAAAATACGAGTATTTTAAACAAACAAATTAGCTGGTCAATAACAGGTACATTTACTTTTTTATTTGAAAAATACAATTTTCCAAGCAAAGCATATATTAGTGTAACATTTCTTATCGATTCTGCGTTGCGGAAGTAAAAAAAAGGAAAAAGAGAGAAAGCGGAAACTCGGACCGCGCGGGCCAATGTGCTCATTGGCTGGAATGCAGATACCAACAAGGCAGCCCTATCGCTCCCTCGCATTCCCGTTCATCCGTCCCTTTTCATCGCAAGCAATGTTTCGAAATTGCAAGATAGCGCTTACATGCGTGTGTCCTATTTATGATATATTGTCCGAATGCTTTGCATTACTTACTTCTCACAATGTTATCTTGCGCGAGGTCTGCTAATCTATGTAAAGTATGTACTGGAGATATCGGGATGTGTTTTACATGCAAGATTAACGGGTGGAGACGAGTGAACATTGGGGATAGCCGGCGATAAATGCTCCGATGAATTTTTGAAATGTTCACCTCCAATGGAGGTTTGAATTATTGCCTGATGAAAAGTATTTTCCTCCCTTTTTTTATTTTTTTCTTTACATTTTAACATTGCAAATTATTACATGAGCTATTGATTTGCAATTTTTATTTCTCTCGTTGCATCCAAATTATGTATAATACAAGATTTCCATCTGTACCTTTATAAAGTTTAAATAAAAAACTACTTTAAATTATTACGTAATTTAAAGTTATAAAAGTAATTGGTATAGCTGTGAAAAAATGTTATAATTACACAAATTTCGGTCAGAAGAAATTACAGAATTATAAATATTTTCAGTATACTCTGACCCTGTAAAATGAAAAGTTTGAAGCAACATTTTTGTTTTTTTCAAAAAAGTATATTTTTTTATATATTTTTTATTGAAATAAAAATTAAAAGATGAATAGTTTAAATTGAGAAGAAGTTTTCATACTGAAAAAGATATCGTGAAATAAAAAGTTAATTTTATAAATTTTGTTTCAAAAACAGTAAGGTTCATGTGTTAGGAGTGCAAGAGTTGTGTGAAATTGCGGTAACAAACTGCAAAAACAACAACTGCTTGTGTCTGTTCATTCACTGATAAAGTGACAGCGTATAAAGCGCGCGACAGAAATGCCTTTTGGACGATTTGTCTCTATAAAAAAGATATCTGGTTTAATAATATACACTGTTGGTTTAATAATATTTTCATCATGTATTTGTTTAACTGTGACAATTATGCATCACAATTCAAATGGAAAATGAAGCAGCTAATGCAGTATAATTTATTATCCGAAATATCTTATTATTAAAATCCACAATTGTTTATATTATCTGCTGATTTTTGTTACCAACAGTAAATTTATCACCAATTTTTTTTATTACATTATTTTTATAAATGTAAACATTTTACAAATTGGCTCTTTTAAAATGTATTAAATCAATCAAATAAAAATGTCATAAAGCTTTAAAAAATATTTTTCGTATAAACATTCTTTTTTGCAAAATAAAAAGAATGGATTTTTCTTTTTTTTTATTTTGTTTTTTTAAAAAAAAGTGATGTGTGATACACATGTGATGTATAAAATTTGTCAAAGTTTCGGCCCTGTGCAAAATAACTTAATATTCCAACGTTGAAAGTATGTAACTTTTTTCTTGTCCATTTATTGATTTTTAACAAATGTTTGTTACTTGAAAAACCAAGTGTTTTTTTTCTTTAAAAGATATGTGTCGAGTATTATAATTTTGATAGTGTGTTTACAAACATACGGAGAATAAAGTACATTTTATATTAATTCAGAAATACAATTTTTTATATAAAATATGTTAATAATTTTTGTAATTGTAAAAAAAAGTTACATAAAAATTCTTAGAATTTAAAATTAACATATATTAAAAATAAATAGTTGAAAACAAACGTAAATGTTCTACACAATTGTTTATTAACAAAGATAATAAATTAATTTGACAAAAAAGTAACAAAAATACCTATCGAATTGTTCCTCCATTTCCAGGTCAACATCCATTTTGTTAATATTGTTTTGCAGCTCCAAATAGTCGAGTCCGAGGGACATATATCTCTGGTTGAACGAAGTCATGTTGTGCAAATTTACCGACTTTTTAATGGAAAAATGATTTCCACTTTGAGATCGTTAAATTACTCACCACGAAACACAAAACACTGATCTAATTAAAAATAGATTAATCAGCAAATGAAGCAAATTATTGAAAAAGTTATTTTTACAAAAATACTTGAAAAAACTTTGCAATTACACTGTTCATTTAATTTACTTTTATTAATGTACAAAGTAAATGAAACAAACAAACAAACAAAGTAATTATAGGTTAAAAACATTAATAAATCTTACAAATTTCTCGAAAAATGAATCAACTTGGGGCCAATCATTCACTATTAATATCCTCGAAAAAATATGTTTAAATAAGATTTATAATATACGTCTATAAAAAAAGTCTCGTAATAAAGATGTATCTACATCATATTTATCAAATATTTGATAAATATATTTTCATAAATATGCACGTTTTTATTGATACGTTATTTTTATTTTGTTTATATCTGTTCTATTTAATTTATCATGCAATATCGAGTTGTTTGTTGTTTTAATTGGACTTCTGTAATTAATTATGATAGTAAAATATTTTTATGATAATTTTATATTTAATGTAACATTTACAAAAAATTGCTTCATTCGCTTACCTATTAACTTGGTTAATAAAATTGGTGAAAAACGTTGTTTTAACGTTAGTGCAAAAAAACACGTGGTTTAAAATTTCTCGGACACGAAACGAACGAAAGTTAAAAGAAGGAGACCTTACACAGTTTTAGACCACGTTTTCCACTACAATATGAGTAGCTAATGAAGTGAAAAGATAGGTTTGTAAACACCTTACAATGTGACCTTTCTAATCGATACTACGAAGCCAATTTTATTTTGAGCTCGAATTATATTTCACTATTTTATTTAATTTCTTCATTGCTTGAATGAGCGCCTTTTTTGTGTAATACTTTATCTTTTAAAACTTTTTCTGTCGAGATAATAACGTTAGAAACATGATTTTTTTTTCTCATCATGTAAATAAATTAATTTAACAACATTAATGTAAATAAAATATTAATTTTTTATTATCACTATTAATCAGTTTTCTGAATAAATAAAAATAAATTCTATGCAACATAAACTCTATTTATTTTATTTGACAAAAACTGATAGAAACAATGTAAATCTGTATTTGTTTATAATATTTGAATAATAAAATGTGTACAAGTAAATGTTACTTATTTATATAAAACTGTTTTAACATAAAATAAAGTTTTGCAATTCACCAATATTTGAATATCACAAATATACAGTTGATATACAAAACTGTTGCTTTTTTAAAATCAAAAATAAAGTAGCATTAAAAATTTCGTAGAAACTCGATTTTTCTTCAAATCATATTTTTAAGAGAAGTTAACTGGTTAAATTATACCGAAAACATAAATAATCAATTTTTCCATAAAAAAATATTAGTAAATTCATACATTTAGTTGTAATAAATAAATGAATTTCGATTAAAAATTTTAAAAATTGCAAAAGATATTACATCTTAAAATGAAACATTACAATTTTCAAATTTAATATCTCTTGCCATTTTTAATACTTTTAGTTGAATTTTTGTCAACTATAGTTTTAATAAAATTGGACATGGATTTGCTAATATTTTTCAAAGAAAAAAAGTTACTTCATTTTTTGGTACAATGTAACTTTTTAAAGCATATGTCAAAGAATTTCATTAACATGCAAATTTTCGTATAAAAAAAAATAATGAAACTTATTTTTCAATAAAACAATTTTACTTTTTTTTAAGCTTTTGAAGTTTCTCGTGCGCAAAAAATTTTAATCCCCTGATCTAAGCAGAAGACATTACAAAGAAGTGGTTCACAAGTGATTCTTGTGACACTTGAAAGAAACAAAGTGTTAAATTCGTTTCCGGCATTCACAAGCACGTCGCATATTAAAGTGTCAGCTCGACCGCATTTTCTGACTTTTAGTTTCAAGCATGAAAGTAATTAAACAGTAACAATGAGTGTACACTTTTGTTTTTAAAGAACCGTCAATTCTTTCTTGGTCTTTTGTATTGAAAATTTTTCTAATCATCCTCTTTTCTCGTACTTTTAATAGTCAGAATTGACGGTAGTTTGCCATAATCAACTGTGTACTTTTTTTCTAACTTAAAATTAAAAAATAGTTTCTGATTAATCTAGAAAATTTTCTACGGGTTACTTTTTTAAAATGATTTGTTCGTATAAAATAATTTCTATCAATTTTTCTCAATACTTGACTTGAAAAGATTTTTTAAATATAATATTTCTCAATAATTTACTTTAAAGTAACTTTTTAATTTAATTTTTCATGATTATTTGCTTTAAAGTAAGTTTGTTGACGTAATATTTTTATCAATAATTTTATTTAAAGTATTTTTTAAATATAATTGTCCTGAATAATTTTCTTAATTAAATACTTGTAATTTGTATGAATATTTTGTTTCAAAAATTCCCTCGTAAATTTTAATAACTAAGCAAAAAAGTAAGCAAAGAAAAGCTGTACGTTGGTGCCTCGTTGACTCGTGTTGTGCACAACTTGACAACAAGTTCAGGCCCCTCGGCTACTAGAGCTATCCTCTTCATCTTCCATCGACAACTTTGAATTTGAACTTTCGATTGGAGTGCAATCGTCTCTTCTTTTTTTCCTCTCCCTACCTTCTTATTCAACTTCTCATTTCCTATCCATTTTCTTTTTTTCTATTTAATTTTTTGTATGGTTTTGTTTATTATTTTTCCTTCTCTAGCTATCTGTCGTGATAAAACTTATTTATAATAAAAATAAAAGAAAGAAAAAAAGAGAAATATCAACGTTGACTGTGTCAACTCAAGAATATAAATGAAATTTGATTGAAAAAGTTAACGAAATTGAAAAGTGTATTTATGTAATTGTTTTTCTGTCAAGAAATAAAAACTTTAAATAAGGTCGATGCAGTTTAAATAGCTTTATTTCACAATACAATTTGCAAAAGTAAATTAAAGCTCAGTGATTTAAAAAATAAATGAATTTAAAAAAAGCTAATAAACAAACCAAAGTTTTCTTTGCAAAAATCAAATTATACTTCATTTAAATTTTTCAAACAATTATTATAGTTACGGTCAAAACTCAGAGTGCACAAAATATTTTAACATGTTTTCAACAATATTTTAATTATTTGTTATTGTCTGTTTCAAGCAATAAATTTTTGCCATAATTGGTCAAATAAATCGATGACATTTTAATTGTAATAAAGTGACATTATTAAAACTAATTATTGATTGCAATTATGAACACAGTTATGAACTAGTAACTGTGTGTATAAACAGTTTAATGGAGGTGGCAAGGACTTATTTCGCGAAAATTTTCAACAAAACCGCACACGTTAAATTGAGTTTCTTTGATCTCCGATAAGCTGCGTTGTGGCAACTAAACGTGAGCAAACAATTTTGAATATATACAAAAAAATAGAAAAAAGTTTACTAAGTATATTTTTATGTTATTACTTTAATATATATGTACAAAAATAAGTCAAGTCCTTATTTTATTTTACTTTGTTTTTGACTTTATTTCAAAATCAAATGTCAAGTATTTCAGCAAAAAACGAAGAGGTGCAACAAGAAAATGTAAATTCCAAACTGCTGATTCAAACTCAATCACATTTCATGTACTTTATTTTTCTCGGCAAAAACGAAGTGTATCCGCAAAATCGTCGCAACTCGCTCAATAAATTGTACGCCCGCTTTCTTGTCAACAGTTTGCCAACTTGCAATTTGTTTTGTCCGAAGCAAAGTATTTATTTTTTGCCAGCACGTGAAAAACATTTTATGAAAAATTACCGCAAATGTGACAAATGGAACGCGTGTATCCGTACAAGACAAAAACACTCGGCAGCGATTGCGCACAGCTTTGTCCGCGACAACGATAAAAGAGATGTCTTAAGGTAAGACTTAGAAACCCTTTTTTCATGCCATCGCAACTGTTTTAACGATTAGTAATAGCACAAAATTGGTGCACAACTTTTTTCTAATTAATATCCTTTTTAATTGCAGAAAAATCTCACGAAAAGGGATTAATTAATTAAAAATTAACATAAACATAAAATTGCTGATAATTTGCTACTGATTTCGTGTACGTGATTAATGTTTTACAGGATATCAATCACGATATTTTTTTCCCCTTTTCACGTCGCATAAATACAGGCCGCACAAAGAAAAGCACCGCCCAAGTTCGCGCCGCATAACGAGTTGTCGGCAATAAATATTAGTTATAATGGATATTAATTAGAACGCATTCTAATAGAGGAACAATTAAGGAAGTGGGTCGGTTGGCTGGCACTTAAGCTTTGTAGACGCGGAAAAGAAAATGGCTCGCTGAGATTCGAGCCCACGCGCGAAATATAATAAAAAAGGACGCACAAGTGCACGTAAAAATATGGCCGATATAAAAGCGGACGTCTTTTTCAACTTGAGATGCTACTTCGCACCCGTTATTCTTTATTATCCCTTTTGCATACTATTAATATCTCTTACTTTTATCGTCACATTACAGTGCTGCTAAAAAAATTGAAAATTATTAGACAAAGTGAAAGAAAAATTTGCAAAACTTATTATTACCTCTTTTTTATTATTATCTGTCTGTTATTTTTATCAACATTTTTTGTCTCAAAAATGCTAAGCAATCTTTCAAATATCATTAGAAAAAAATTAAAAGTTTGGCACAAAAGTGAACTTATTATTTTTTTGTATATTCAGTTACTTTTGATATTTGTTCAGAGACGACCATTAAGCACGTGTACTTGCCACGACGATGGTGCTCAGCTTTGCCATTACTAGCGAAAGTTCGAAGCTCTATTTTTCTTTCATTTTTCGTCGTCTCTCCTTTTATTTCGTGCCCGTAATTTCTTCCAATTTGTCGGTCTACTCGATTCGCAGCGCAAGGCAACTGCATGTTCTTGTCCGCGAGTCATCCCTCCCCCCGCTGCGTTTCGCTTAAATGCAGACAGAAATACGAGCAGTTTTCGAGTCAACTTCATCTGCTGGATCGAAACTTTGTTCGATGTGCAGATTCTTGGCAAGTGTTCGGAGACAGGAATTTGAGCGCAAATTGAATCATCTGAGTAGAGAAAAAAGAACATATTTTCCCCGACAAGACATTAATATGTAAGATACAGGTTGATTGGAAAGTATAAAACAAAAAAAGGGAAGAAATTATTTAATAAAGCAATATCACTTAATATCACTTTGGGGTAAAAATAAAAAAATAGAGAAGAGGAAGGATAAAAAGCTAATTGAATGTCTGATTTATCTTTTAATGCGAAGCTGACGGTAAAATGTTATTTCATCCTTTTCCATCGTTCGGCTGCAGGTTAACTAATAGGAGAAGCAGACTAAATATCACAGACTGCGAGAGAGAGTTTGCTCTCGAGCAAAAATAAAAGACTGTCAGATTAAGAGATAAGTGGAAGGATATCTTTCCATGAATGTCAATTGGTTGAGAGTCAATTATGACAATGAAGCCCTTTTTCGCAGCTAATTAACGTCTTCGCATTGACACTGAGCCACGTCGGCTAAAGAGATGTTATTCGCCGAGACTTGACGACAGCAGATCCATTTCAAATGCGACGCGAAACGTAATTTACATTCAATTCAGCAAATCCCAAATGTCTATTGGGTAAGAATTCCCGTCTGCAGTACTACCAGCAGACGCTATCTCTGCATTACCGTAACTACTTCTTTTCACAATTTTCCATTTAACTGCTACTAAATATTGATAAGTCACTACATGTTTTATACTTTGTTTTAACGTCTCGCAAATAATTAAAACATTTTCATTTTCATTAAATTACAAGAAATTCCTGAGAAAAGAAGCAAGGACTAATTTAAGATGCAGAGAAGCAAAATTTACCATATATAGTTATTTTGTAAAAGGTGTTTTTATAATTAGACTGATTACATTTTGCAACATTTCAATCTGTAACTGCATTTGTCCATTGAAAATCATGAAACATTAATCCCCTTCGTTTCGGGTTCCATAAATAAGCAACAAGCTAAAAAGCTTCATCCATAAATGAGTGGTTCAAGAGCGACATTTTGTGTTACAAATTAGAAACTGCATCGAATCTTTTGGACCAATCTTTCTGTCAGATCAGAACCTTTTTTCCATTCTTGTTAAGTTAACCCCTTCCCACTTAACCAGTTGATCTAGCCAGGAGTGGTGCATGCAATTAAACTTTCAATCCCTCTTTCTATCTTAATTTATGTCCGGGTCCTCGACAATTTTCACGTTTTCACAAATTCCGTCTCCCTTTTTCTCGTTCTTTCTTACTTATGTGCTGTTTTCTTTTCTTTTCTTTTCTTTCCCAAGAGGAGACATCGGCCGATTGAACGAGCCATCGTCGGCGCCTCTCGATGAGCAATCGAACTAAGAAAAATACTTGGAGCAACTATGCATTCAACTTTTCTCATTGCTCTTGAGAGAGTAAGTTCACTTTGTTATAGTCATTTATACCGTATTTTCTTGAACGATTTAATAATATAGTTGTTAGCAAGGTGAGACGTTGTTTGTCACTTTGGTTTTTCTCGTGAAAAAGTCTTTTAATTTTCGTTATTACGTTGATTTTTTTAATTAATTAATTAATTAAGAGAGAGAGAGAGAGAGAGAGAGAGAGAGAGAGAGAGAGAGAGAGAGAGAGAGAGAGAGAAAGGAAAAAACTTCTTGCCATTTATTTAAATTAATTCATCGTTAATCAAGCAAATTAATAAAATATTTCGAAAAAGAGAATCAATTATAAAACGTTTTACATTTTTATTATACAATATTAAGGTAATGCGATTTTATATTTCAAATTAAATTAAATCTTTAATTAAGACTTTAATTTCGATCGACAAAAAAGGAGGTCTGTTAATTAATTA
>JABFPM010002504.1:0-15233 GCA_022817325.1 Idris sp. 1 HC-2018 | reverse complement strand
AACCGTTTGAATTTTTGTTGAAATTTAATAATTAATTAAAAATTAATAAATAATTCATGTATCTGTGCAGTTTTTATTTTTTTTAATTGAGCATCACCCACATATAATTAATTCTTGTGCCAATAAGGATTGTCAGTAAATAATGAAGAAAATGTTAAGAAATTTTAAACCTTATTGAATAAAAAAAATAATGTAAGAAACTTTATTTAATTAATTTTTAATTAATTAAAAACTACTTTTGTTTTTATATGTGTTTTTTTAAATATCAAACCAAATTCGCTTTTTTGAAATAAATTTAATTGAAATATGGTTTATAATAAAGTATTTTTTTCTGTGCATAATCATAATCTTTTGATACAAATAATTTATCTTATGCTAATTTAAAAAAAACCTACCGTGTTAATTATTCGATTTAATATAACCAAACTTTCATTAAAAATTATTATTTATACTGTTATTATATATTATGCAATAACAACTTTAAATTTATTTATCGAAGAAAAACTGTTATCTATATAAAAAGCAAATCTCTGACCAGACCAGAAAGTAAACCTGTTTTCGTAAACTCTATGATCTACGTCAGATCTGTTTGTCAGAACTAATCTGGTGATACCAATTGGAACAAAGTAAATCTGATCGAATTGAAGTTATATTTCCTTCTACATCTATCTATTTAAAATTTAAATTAAAATCTTCAAATAACTTAAATTTTGTAATTTCATCAAATAATTAAAAAATATGTAAAAATGCAATTTTTAATACCAGAAATTACTAGAACATTTGGACAAAAATTATTTTCAAGTCTATATTTCAAGTAAAATAAATTATCGGTTTAAATTTCTGTGATTCTAAATTTAATTTAAAATCAATCTATCACTCAAACTGTGTCTGAAACAAAAATTTTGTATTAACAAAAATTGTTATTGAATATAAACCAATTTCAAAGTGGAATACTTTTTGAAAGTTTTGTCAGTCAAAAAAAGAACTGCATTCATATTCAATTTGAGTAGAAAAAAGTCAACATTTTTACAAATACCAGACATATATATATTGTATTGTATTGTCACGACATATCAGTGTAATACATTATGTCTTATTACTTTGCTCTCTTTATGATGTAATTTACGTGGCACTTTTGACTAACATTTATAAAAGTTTTTGATTGATTTTTTTGGCGCTTTGCCATACATCATTCTGGCATTTACGATGATCACTGTCTTAAAATTGCACAAAACATTTTAATATCAAAATTCAAAGCAACGTGTTATATATTATCTTATAAAATGTATTTATATTTCACGTTAAGCAACTGTTTATAGATTTAACAAACATGTCTAATTAACAGTTAACGAACTAAAAAGTTTGAATTATTTACATTTTACGATATAATGGTTCGTTAATAAATGTTCATTTTTGTAAATGCACACAAGTTCATCTCTTGTAAATAATTTTAAGCAGTACTTTTTGAATTTTATTTGTCTACTTTTAAAAATTTTTGGTATACATTCATCTTTGGTAAATTGTTTTAAACAAAATTTTTTCATTCCACCTTTAACAATTTTAGACACAAATATTTATTTCGTATTCGAGTTACAAATCTAGCTGTAGTGTTTCATTTTCTGATGTTTCATATTTTAAAAAAACGACTTTACATAACAGAGTGTAGAAGATAAAAAAAATGAAAATTTGTTTGGTATCGAAAACAAGATTGCAATAGAGTTTCATTCCATTTCTTAGTTCGAGCATTAAATAAACTTGTGTATCTGTCATTTTTCCATTTATCTATTGTTATGAGTTCAACAGAAATAAGATTAGAGAATTCAATACATGCGAAAAAAAGAATAAAGAAAACGGAACTCGACACATAACTTTTATAAACTAAATATTTGAAAAATAAATTGTAAAAGTAAACTTCCTCGAAAATGTGCCATTTGCCGAGTTATTATGAAAAAAAAAATTAATTAACTCGGATTTGATCTGATTACACGATAAATTAATGAACGAGACGTCTTGTAAAATGAAATACGTGGTTAATGTGAAATTTCCATTTGTTTTTAATAATAATAAAAAAACTTTCATATAGTAATGTAATATTAATATGTTATCTAACTCATGTAGAAAGTAAACGTCATAAATTTAGAGTAATATGTAAAATAAAAGTATAACATAAATGTCTTCGTGGTCACATAAATGAAGCGCCATTAAAAAGTTATGATGTTTTTCATGTACATTCATTTCATTTTTATCTAAAAACTCTTGTTTTATGAATCATCGCTGCAATAAAAAATCTATCACCAAATTTTGTAGAGCCAAAAAAATAAAATTGCTCGTCATAAAAAGAATTCAATACTTATTTATTAAATTGATTTTTGTGTGTGTTTCAATTTAAATATTAAATTCAGCAGTAAAGATATTACTGGTTGTGAGTAAAAACTTGATATCATTTTCAATCTGAAAAGCAGATTATAAATCGATCGTTGAAAATTAAATCGTTGTGTTGTAATTGCTGTTTACAGAAAATTCAAGATTTTTACTATTTAGTGACAATTTAAAACGTCTCAATGGCACTTGCTTTAAAATTAGATACAGGTAAAACTACTTTCCACAAGTAGAGTAAGACGGCAGATATAGGTGTAATGTGTGGAGCATTATTTAATATTGGAAACTCGTTTGCAAGTGAACGTATTATACTCTCGCTTTCCTGGTAAGGTTATTAATCTAGTCGTGGTCCACATGTGTGTGACATTATACATATTTTCATAAAAAAATAGCCTGAATTATTCGTGTAAAACCAGAAAAATTGCAGTTTGTTCAGCAATTATCGTAATTTGTTAGGAAATTCGTAAATTCACAAAAAATTATATATTTACAATGTTTTTTGTAGTACCATAATTGTAACATTAAAGTTTAACTTTTCAAATAAAATTTTATTACTTTTTCATTGATAACAAAAAATTTAAGACGAAAATAAAAGTTGTAATAAAATATTTGGTTTTGCAGATATAAAAAAAAACTAACCGTCTGTAACAATATAAATAATTCATGTCAACATTTTATTATACAACTGAACAATAGAATGTATATCAGAATTATATGAAAGAAACTTTCATATTTTACCAATAAAATTATATATTGTATATCACATTGTGTAATTACGTTGTAATAATAACGCATTAAATTGATTGCGCCAATTTTAAATTGATATAAAGTACTCAAATACTAACCCCGTTGAAATTCCCGATCGATTCCAGCTGCGCTAATTTATATTTTAAAACACACCGATTAAATCATTTTACTTTGTTTCTTATTTGAACTTTCCGGTATTTTCTGATATTAGTCAGATAAACACAAAGTAGAAGTGAATGTGATCGTTAACGCCTTACAATCTTTTTTTTTCGTACCACCCTGCTGTAAAAAAAAGTATTATTATACGTTATAACTTCTATTACCGTAAACTCGAGTTATTTTCTGGATTAAAGTTTACAATACCGTAAAGATATTTGTTTTTGATAGAAGCATCATTCTGCGAAATCTTTCATCAATTTTAATTAAACTTTATTTTAGTTCTAATTTATTTTAATTTATAAATGAATAAAATTGAAAATTTTTGTTTTTAGTTCTGGTAGAATCGCAAAAACTTATAAATTATTTTTTAAATTTTAGAAAAAATTAATCACAACTGCGCTTCATAAATAATTTTACGATTTTTCTAAGTTGTTTAGTTTTGAGAAAACATAAATCAATGAATTAATTTGCGATGAAATAAAATGGTTATATAGTTTATTCATGATTGATTTTATTGTCGTAGAAAATTTGTCTGATTCATTCTCGTGCAGAAAGTAACACCAATGGTGAATAAAAATAGTTAGTTCGCCTCTTCGATGCTGGTTAATGACATTCAGAATTTGCATATAACAATTCACTTTTTCATTTCCGGTACTTACTATTTCGCCGTACTGCACGTATTACGTATGTCTGGTTACCTTTACTTTACACTACAATGTACTTTCTCCTGCAGTGCAATGTAATTGTATCTAACGACAGTGAAATCTCTTTGAATTGGCAGAAAAACATTCAACTATGATTGATTCGTTAATTGTGAGTCGATAATTCGTCTCTAAGTGTTAAAAAAAATTAATCCACATATACGAAACTTACAATTTTTAATTTAGTTTTATTATACTGCTGAAAAAATGTATATCCTATAAATGCAAAATTTGACATTTTTTTAAGTTTGTTATTTTAGTTTTGTTAAACTACTAAAGAAGATTTTTTCTATGTTCTTTAGGGTGTCCGTTATTTCCCAAAGTCCGAATTACTCACTTTGTCACCCGTTTTTTGGAAGATATTGATGAGAAAATGAGAATCCCATAACGAGAAATTTTTACGATCGAATTAACCTGTGCCTTCAAAGGGATATTTTTTAAATGGAAAATAACATGGCCCTGGCTTACTTTTTATTATCTACAGCATAACTTTCTTATTTACCAATAGAATCACTTGAAATTTTTTAGGATAATAGTGAGTAAGTTGCTGAACAAAAGTGCAATATAAAAAGAGATTTTTTATTATTGACAATTGTCATTATAGCTGTCAAATTCCAAAAATTGTATAATTCCGACTAAAAAATAAATTTTGTCGTGTTTTTACGTCATTTTATTTTGATCTAATATCCCAAAATTATTTTGTCTAAAATTGTCGCATAAATATGTCGATTCTGTGTGCCAAAATAATGAGATTCCCATTCTGCCGAACCCTTTTCTTTGTTTATAATCATTTTTCTATAATTATTTTTAAATTAAATAAAAAATTATAAAATTATGAAATCAAATGCTTTTTTCACTCTTAGTTCATTAACACTTACTGACTAGTGTTGTAAATTTTTCTATTATAATGTATTGAAATGGGAAAATTTGTTCAGATCATTAAAGAATTTGTTTTTATATATTGTGAATAATCTGCGAAAAATTAGAAATTACATTATTTTCGATAAGGCATACTAAAAATCAGGAAAATAGTTGCTTATTAATCATAATATATAATAATTCTTTAATGATCAATTTGAAAAAAATTTCCCAATTCAATACATTATAATAAAAAAAATTACAACTATTAAGTATAAAATTTTTGGAATTTGATAGCTGTAATGACAGCTGTCAACTGTTAATATTTTTTGTTCACATTAAAATTTAGTTCAGTAATTCATTAACAATTAATCCACAAAATTTCTTTTTAATTTAGTTTCAAAATCTTTCGATAATAAAAATGAAACTTTGGATTTGCTAACTTTGAATGAAACGAAATTATATTTAATTAGTTTGCAGAGTTGATTTAACGGTAGAGAGAAATTTTGCGAAAAAATTGTAGCATTAATTACAATATTGACCGCTAGGTGCTACAAAATTCCTGCAACAGGTTTGAGTAAAATAATTATATATCTCGGACTCTCTGAAAGTCCGAAGCACAGTCACCTCCGACATTTCATAAAACAAAGTGGTGAGTGATAAAAGTTTTTTTTATTAAAAAAAGAAAAAAACTTATGCGTATAAAATAATTCATTTTTGTATAACACAAAATGTCGGAATGAAAAGCAGAGATAAGCTTTTCATACTCTTCACTTGATGAAAATAACATTGAATTTAATGCGGAAAACAAAACTTGAAAATCGATATAGAACTGCTAAAAAATTGCACAGCTATTTCTGTGATGACAAAAAAATGTTAAAAATTTTTACCACAATTCATAAGTCAATTTTAAAAATTAAATTGAGTATTCGGAAATGAAATTTAAGTAAATGATTATCAACGAGTTTTGCTCGAGAACATTAATATTTAAATATTTTCAGTCAAGTGGCTGGTATTTGTTCAATCCTTTTTTTTAAATCAATTTTTAACTTGAATATCAGAGTTGATTTAATAAATCTGTCTGATTGAATACGAAAAAACTATGTTGTGGAGACAGACATGCGGTCATTAATCTTTATTTATTCGTGAAAGTTAGCATATTATCGCACATGAAACACTCGCAATATAAATAGTCAATGAATTATTCCAAATAAATTATTAATGTGAATCCATCAGCGAATAAATTTTTTCGGGATATTAATTAATCTGGGTTATGGATACTGAACGCAAAACAAATGTATCAATTTTACTTAATTATTTAGAGTTGAAAAACAACTAAATGTACTGACCATAAATTAACAATTTATATTTCATATTTGTACAAATATTTTCTATTAATTATGAATTATAGTTTTGCGATTATTTTTAATTGATAATTAATAGTTAATCTGTTTCTAAATATCAAATGAGCATTATGAATTGTAATTATAAAATTATTAATTTTAATTGTTACGTTATAATTAAGGATAATTGGACAGATTGAAATGCAATTACAATGATTCATCACAATTTCTTTTGTATTTCTTTAATAGTTTATCACACAGTCCGATTAAACTGTATGATTAACTTTCAATATTTTTCGAGTGGCGAGAATTATATTTCAACATATTTATTCCGTGAATTAATTTGCGATAAATAATAATCTAACTAAGTCTATTAAAATGTTGAGTGATATATTTCTCATATCAGTTTAAATAATCGAAAACTTGTGTTATACAATTTATACATACATGAACTGAAAATTACATTTTTGTAGGCAAAATAGCAGAAAATATAAAATTACATTCCGCAAACTTTTAGTTTAAAAGTGTAGCATGCGGTTTAGTTATGGTCACTTACATGCAATATGACACGTCTCATTTAATTATTTTCCACCAAAATATTTTTACAATCTACACCGAGAAAGTGTAAATTAATCAATTTTCTTATCAATAAATTATTTTAACAGGATATTTTTCCATAAAAGTTACTCTCTACCCTGTGCAAATATTTTTTTAAACTAGTTCCCCCTCAGGTGAACAAGTTTACATTTGTTTAACTCAAGACAGTCATTATGAACAGCACATTTATCGTTAAAAAAAAGTTTAATTTTAATATATTGTGCATATCAACATTTTCTAAACTACAAAGCGCTTATCTGTCACGCAGTAATAATGATCAAACCTTCTAATCGCGCAATATAATTATGTGCGTTGCTGAAAAAAAAAAAAATATTGCTGGGTACGTAATAACAGTGTTCTAAACGTCAGATCATTGGGGGTCGGAGAAGGAGGTGTAATATATATATATAAATTTTCCCCAATGCAAGTCGACGGCCTTCGACATTGTTTCTTTTTCCTGTGCAATCGCACACGCGGATACGATCGCACAAAATCCCACACAGTTCTCTATGCCGCCGATTGGGAAATAATTTCGTCGCACTCGTAAAATGTGTGCACTTGCCAGGCTGCCTTTCTAACAGGCCGACCGATATAGTTACGCGCGCACAAGGCAGTTACCCCTGTATTAGTATAATTCCGTCTTGATGTGCGTATCATTACCGTATGTGCACAGCTGAACCAGTGTGTCACATTCAAAAGCGGCGCCAATGGCTGCAACACACACGCGAAAAAGGAATTGTGGAGCAGATTAAAAATTCAGCTTCATGCAATTTGTTGCTTCCAAGTGTATATAGATATTTTATAGCTGATTCTGTAATTCCCAATTTCTGGTCGATGATGGACAGTTTTTTATGCTGATTAAGTTTTGAATTACTTTAAAAGTTGTTAGGAAATTTGTTGAAAATTTTCGCCAAGTATCGTAAAATCTTAATTGAGGATGTTTTATAATTTGAGAAATATTATGTGAATGACTTTTAAAAAAATATAGTAAATCAAAAATTTTATGGATCAATAGAATTTATAATGAATCGATAGAATTTACTGTGTATAAAATGTATAGTATTATAAATATTAGTTTAGTGAGAATTACATTTATTATAGTAAATAAACGGCCATACAAAATGATTTTCATTCACTTTCAATTTGTTCGTTTAAATGCATAAACAGTTATATGTTTAGAAGAAAAATTATATGTTTGCAAAGTTATTTTAAGTAATAAAATTTTAAAGTATTATAACTTATATTTCAATTTGTTAATCAAGAATTTAAGGAATTATTGACATAAATTTTGTTAGCTTTGATCATTTTTATAAATTGGATTTAATTAATTTGATTGGTTGGAAAATGTTTGCTTAGTTTTCATGAATCAGTCAAATTTAAAATTATTCGATTTTAATTATTTTTAAAAAATCTGATAATTTTAACCTATATTCGAGGTTATATTCATGATAAGTAATTGAATTTGAGTTTTTTAAGTAATAAATGTCAAAAATAAAATCTATTTTACATCAATTTTATAAAAAATACTGTTTATGTGATAAGGATTAACTAATTTCTTCATTTTCTGTTGTATAATTTTAGCCATTTTTGTACATTACCTGTCGAAAGTGAGAAAATTAAATAAAAATAACAAAAATGAATAAAATTAGTAGAAAATGTATTTCCATCATCTGTATAATTTTGAACTTCATTTCATTATTCATAAGTTATTTTTACCAAAATGTAATGTAAACCCACAATTTTTTAATTTTATCAATTATTTTTTCAATATTGAAAATTCGTTAAAAACATTCTTCATATAATCTAAACAAAAAACTTGACAATGCAATTTGATTTTTTTTCCCCAAAATTAAACTTCAAATAAATTAATTACTTTATATAACTTAGTATATTTCTTTGATTTTCAGACAATTTCATATCCAAATTACTCTCTAAAATGTACAATGACCTACAATAAAAAGAAATTCAAAACTAATAACAATTTAAGCATACACTTTGTAATTATTTTGACAGAATTTTCCACTCATTTTTTTTCACCAATAATTTCATTACTTCTGTTTCTTCATACATTTAAAATAGTCCGACTAAAAATTCTCATGTCAGCCATGAAAAATTACGTGCAAAATTACATATCATTTGACAGACCGCACGTTTTTTTCATTTTTTATATAAATGAATAAAAATGTGCGATAAAAAAAAGTAAGCCGACTCTGGCAGGTGTGGGTGAATAGCCGCAATGAAATATGCACGCCATGCCAAGGAGACGGAAGTTGGCCAAAGGGTTCTGCTCGGCCAAATGAAAGTGAAAACTGGTACGTAGACGTAATGGCATTCGGCGGTCCATGTGTGCCGCGCGGCCGAGTAAACTCGACATCGAGTGGTGAGCGCGTGGATCGATCTTGCGATAGAATCTTTACGTTCGGGCTGCACTTTTACATTCTTTTCTTCAATCGAAATTCTAATTGCATTCCTTTTAGTGCGGCCCCAAACACGGTCAGACGAACCGTCGCAATTTTATTTTTATATGAATAATGAATTGGCTGAACACAGTTTTTTTTCTTTCCTTCTTTTTTGTTTGCTTAAATGTTTTGATGTTGAATTGCGATTTGTATAATTTGCTAATAAACAGCGAGACTAACAATGTTGCGTTAAGCGTAAATTTACGGGAACCGCATTTTATGGTAATTGGAAAGAAACGCGTTTTGCGCGAATTTATCTGTCAAACACTTTACGTAATTGAAAGCGAATGACGTTTTATGTAAATCTGTATAAAGAGCACATTTCCGTAACTTTTAATTTTTATATTGATTTTCAAATTATTTACCATCACTTTTTTGGTCGAATGGTGCATTCAAAAATAATATGAATGGTACATAAATGCCATTATTAATTATTTCTATTCGTGATAATTGAATTATTTCAAATATTGAATTTATTCAAAGTTAAATGTATCAATTTTAACTAAAATTTATTTTATTAAAATTGTCAAGATTTTAAAAATTTAAAATCCGACTTTTAGAAACATTAATTATAACTGTGCTTAATATATAATTTATGATATTTTTAGTTGGAATTATTTTTAATTATAATTTAAACAGTTTAGTTATTTCAAATATTTAATAATATTCCGAAAGAAAAGTAAATAGAAATGTGTTCAAAATATTTTAAATAAAAAGTGAAAATGATGAAACTTTTTAATCAATATTTGGTTAAAATAAAAAAAGATATAGAAATGTAATAGTTTGTATGTATTTTTTTAACAATAAGAAAAACTTGTTTTGAATTAACTTTCAATTGTTGATAAAAGTTTCTTTAAAATTTTGATTGAAAATATTTATTTTATAAAATGCTAAATATAAGATAGAAGATGAATGTTATATTTCGATAAATATTAAATATGAACCGAACAAAATTCAGCTTTGAATTGTTATTATTGTCATATTAATGTCACTCATGGCAATTTAAATATTAACTTTGTCACGAAGAGTATGGACTATTAATGTCACGTCTTTATTCACCTATTCGAGATTGAGATATTTGTTATTCTATATGATTGTGAAAGTTCATACTGCCTGAGTATCAGCTTTATGATAGGCCAATTTAATAATAAATGAAAAAAGCTGCGGCAAATATTAAACAAAAATTATAAATCAATTTAATCACATAAAATATTCTGACAAGTTGCACACTCAATGCGTGTAATTCAATATTTAAACTTTTAAAAAATTGAATCTAAAAATAACAATTTTAGTTAACAAATTCATGAGCTTTTTTATTTATTAAAAAATTTAAAGAAAATTTGCAAAATCTATAAAAAACAATAGCGTAATATAAAATAATTACATTTCATAGTTTAATTTTTCTTCTACAAAATGTAATTCCTCAAAAATGAATAATTGAAAGTTCAATTTCATGAGTATCAGCTAATAAAATCTCAGAAGAACTAATTTAGAAGCATTTATTATGCACAAATTGTACGATAATTGTATAATAATATGGAATAAGAAAACTTTTCACTCTACAAGAGAACAATAGATTTTAATTTTGTTATAGATTGTGCTCTTGTAATAACTTAACAAATTATACGTTAACACATTCATGTGAGATTATAATATTTAATTACTCGTACTTTAGATTGACTATTAAATTTTAAGACAAAAAAAAATGTATTTCTAGTAACTATTCATTTAATTCTTTTGTTATCAAACGTTATGTCAAATTAATTTGTTTACAAATTTTGTTATTAGAATAATTTATGTATCATATACTATTGCACTATAGTTTAATTACTTGTTTAAAAATTTTGCATGTCATAGTTAATTACTTTTATGTTTGAAATAATTACTTATTTCAAGTTTACCACTTTAAGTATAAGTAGAAAATAATGAAATTTCATTATCTGTCTGATTACGAAACTCATGTATATATAAAATCTTTTTCTCAATCAAAAATCCTGATGATTCAAATATTTGCACAGAATATTATTTGTGACCCCACTGAACTCCTGCTAATTATCGATTTTCGATGCAATCGCACTGGTTGTAAATCATCCTGATTCATCAATCCTGTTGAATATTGTTAAATTAAACTTATTCATTTTTACTTCTTTCACAAAGGACAATATTATTGCACAATAATTCATAAATCAAAAAAGTTCTGAGTGGAAAAAAAGAGTAAAATATCTTTTTTCATAAAATAATTATACAAAATAAAGAAACTTTTGTGGCTTTTTTTTATTGATGTAGTTATCATAATAGTGTGACAATTATGGAAAATTAAAAGCTCATTAATGAGAAAGAGGCTGTAATTAATTTTCTACTAGATTATTGCGAGACCTTGTTTTTTAAAAGCCAAATAAAACACACGAAGTTAGTGTGTAAAACGCAGTAAAATCACGTTTCGATTAATTCGATATATATGATTTTGTAATAATGTGTTTTCGCACAGAGAAATCGAGTCTGTCATTGACGCTTGTCCGGTTACGTATGCGATGTTAAAATGTTAGAGATTGCAAACCCTTGTTCTTGCCAGGTTTGATCTTCTCAGAGATAAAATGAAGCAAAGTGCTACATCCCTTGTGACGACAGATTGCATTTTCATAATCCTCATCAGCAACAAAAATCAATTCTCATTTGAAATTCGGAACTTTCTGTAAAACGAGTTTTAAAATGTGTTTTAATTTGTAGGTAGAACAAAAAGAACTTTAAATATTTTTTTTGTAATATTAAAAAAATTGCTTAAGATGAATTTGCACATTTTATGATTATATTATAACGTTTTATTGCAGCAGTAAAAGAAATTAATTTAAACTTGTTATAAAATAAAAAAAGTTGAATAGAGAAAAAAAGGTGGGGATAAAAATGGATAATTATGGAAAGCAGTGTATCATGAAGGTGGTGATTGAATTAATCTTCGATGTTGCACAAAAAGCCGCTGATTATTGCATGTTTTCGCGATCTTCGCAACACAAATAACGTCCATAAATGTGCGGCACTTCCTGCAATCAGCCATAAGTTTTCGCTTTCCTATTTGCCTTCACAGATCGCGACGCACATACACACACTTGTATATATGTATATTATTTTGCTCGTACCATTGCGTTTCACTTGCAAACGACCAATTAAATTTCCATAATATGACTACCGAACTATTATATTCGATTTCCGGACATAAGATCGACATTTTTGCCATCTTTGGAATCTTCAATAAAGCATGTCCGAGGCCCTTCTTTTTTGGAATTTAACAAGAATACCATTTCAATGAATTCATTGTTCTTCATTCTTATGCAAATATTGCGTAAGTTTGGTACCATGATTATTATTATTATTATTATTACTATTATTATTAAAAAAATGTCTATTAATACTGTTTTGGCTTAATTTAATAATTTATTTTACATAACACAATTTTTTTTTATTTAATTTTATTTATTATAAAAAATTAAAAAACCATAAAGCAATGTTCATTTTGTTTGATTAAAAAATTGAAATATACTCGTTAATTGCTCAATAATAAATTGCAAAAACAATTGATAAATAATTCATAAATTTATCGTACAAAAAATATTATTGGCTAAACTTTCGTTGAAATAAATTTATTAATTCATAATAGTTTAATGTTGTTTGTTGAATTACTGCGAACTTTGTCAAATCAAATAATATAGTTGAAACTTTATTCAAATATTTATTTTTGATAAATTAATTTATTTTTTATTTTACTGGGTAAATTTCATGTTCTATTTATATTTTTTGTTTCATCTGTTCTTAAAGAATTGTTTTCCCAACTCTCAAATCAAAAGAATGTCTTTCTCAAAAATAACTTTATGTTAGCTTGATGAATTAACATTTAAGAAACAAAAATCTAACATTATTTTTTTTTAGTTTTCGATACAAGTCATTGATATAAAATAGTTTTAGAATTAACTAAGCCAATATTATTTTACTTAAAATTATAACAAACAAACTTAATTGTTTATTAAATAGAAGTATTTGTAAACTGTCAAATTAAAACGTAAGACCTAATTTGGATATGTCATGAAATGTAGATTTATTATTAAATAAACAAAGAAGTTTTGATCAAAAAATTTCTGCACAAAAGATTTACAACTTTAAAAACTCCAATAATTTTACAGTCTCCAATATATCATTTTTTAATCTAGGTCATAAAGGTAAAACACACGTATATATAAGTACCGTCATAGTACTATAAAAATTATATTGATGTAATCCGATCAAAGATGAATGACTGAGAGAATAATAAAATTGTCATTGTGAGACGCAAATGACTGGTGTCATAAAGCGTTATAAAACAGGATGTGGAATCAGACACGTACTTTCTTGGTATCTCGCAGAAATAGGAATAGTAGGTCGAAAGTATTATATTATGAGTCAGGGCCGTTCTAGGCAAGGTTGAACTTGATACAGATATAAAAGTTTGCAACACGATCGTGGCATATTGATAACAATTTTCTTTTTTTTTAATTTTTGGTCAGACACAACATTTGCGAAAAATTTTTTTTCTTCTTCTTTTTGGTAGAGATACATGATTGGAGGTGGCAACGGTCGCGTGAGCATAGTTACTAATTATGTGTCACGGGGGTTACAGAGTAAGAGAGAGAGGCACGATTACCGTAACATGAATCGCCGAACCGCGCGTTGCAATTGTTTCTCGCGTGTTTGCACGTGAAAATAAATCCCACGGTAAGATTAAAATTAAGCCGCGCAACGCCAGCCATTTGTCACGCCTTACTAACGCTTTGGCAATCTAACGATACGTGGGAAATTATTCTAATTGTCTGTGTTTTTCAAATTGTTGACATTAATTATAACGCTCGCAGTAACGACCTTTATTTTAGTTTATGACAAAAAGTTTTGTTTGATTTCCAACTTCTCCAGCCAAAAAAGTACATTTTTTAAAGGATCATCAGCATGAAAATAATTTGAAATTTTGAATAAACTTAAGAAATGTGAAAATATGTTTTTGGGAATTTAAAATTCTGGGTTTTCTGATGAATTTGGAGAATTTTACTCATTTTTTAAGTTTTGAAAGTTGGTAGGACAAAGTTCGATGAATTGATGAGAAACTAAACTTGGAAACTATATTCAGTAAAAAATAACTTGAAATGTTGAAAAATAAATTGAAATTGTAAAAATACACTTTTGGAGATTTAAATTAATAATAAAGCAAAGTTAGATGAAATTGACGAAAAACTAAACTTTAAATTTACACTTTTCATACTTTGTGCTGTGAGATACCTAAATGTGAGTCACTTTTAAAATTTGAGACATTTTTGAGACACTTCATTTTACAGTGTATTGAATGAAAATTTTAAATTCTTAAAATGCATTTGTAATAAAACCGATATATATTTGTAAGAACGATATATATTTAGTAATAAAGGAGTAAATAATTGGCAGATGAGATCTGACATTTAATTAAACTTGAAACAAACTATTGCCGGCATTGAGAAAATTAATTCGCTCATTATAGATGCGTAACTAGTGCGCACCGAACATAATTACGGCCATCCTTCCTCGTCTTCCGTGCTACGTGATCGCTGAGAAAACTTTCTTAGATTCCCTTTTGGAATAGCTATCTACTGAAGAAATATTCTTTCGAAGATCCGATGATGTATTCATCGCAAATATATACATAGATATATGTGTACACATTCTCGATAGATAATTACATTATACAGCTTTGGCTTCTTACTAATCGATTCGAAATTGACATGAGCTGAGAGTGAATATTTATTATTCAACAAAATATATTTTTTTCGACAATCCGCAGGCTGTATTTTAATGAGCTTATTTATTTCTTTGCGTTGTCGTAAGTGAGTGTGTAGGCCTCACGAAAGACAACCGCGCAATAGCAACGTGTTCCAAGTCTGAACGATTTGGGTGGCCCTGAAAAGGGCCGGAGGGGGGGAAGAAGGAAGGGTGATTGGAAA
>JABFPM010002503.1:0-16513 GCA_022817325.1 Idris sp. 1 HC-2018 | reverse complement strand
GAAGAGAAGCCTTATTTCACAGTAAAAAAAATCGAAAAAAAATTTTTTCCATGGTTTCTCAACCTGAAAAACACGAATCTGCCCTTACAAAAAAAATTTTTTTTATAAGGCCACTCTAATATATATAATATATTTGCCGTTAAATTTATAACAGTTGCATTGAATAAATGTCTCGCAAAAATTGCTCTAAGATGTTGGATAAATCTTGGAGCAGTGCAATAATTCTGTCGGAAATTCATACCATTTTTGTAGCTAAGTGTAATGAAATAACTGTTGCCAAATTTGCAGCAGAGAAAGGGGCCAGTTTGAATTATTAAATACACAATGAAATAAGTTAGCGGCAACAAGTAGCTAGTAACAAATTTGCAAATGTCGGGGCTTACACATTTGCCGTAAATATGTTGTCTACTGGAAGCGCGACATTACAGCCAAATTATTTTGCATTCTAGGCGTTTACCGTCTGGAAAAGCCCAAAATTTACGTGGACATAAACGACGTCCCCGACCTACATCGCGTTGAAAAGGATGCAAACGGACTGACCCTCGGCGGCAATGTGTCCCTCACGATGGCCAAGAAGAGTTTCGAGATGTACTCCATGGACGCTGGCTTCGAATATCTACGCCATTTGGCTGACCATCTTGACTTGGTTGCTAGTGTGCCGGTTCGAAATGTGCGTATTTTTCAACTTTAAAAGACATTTCACCCGGTGAATTGATTTTTATTATCAGTTTAACTTTTTTATTTTAAATATGAAATTTTAGTGTCAGATTTAATTGAATACATTTTTAATTGGCGGATCTAAAAAGAATTTTCTTGGAAATGATATTTAACAACGAAATAATAGACTTTAGTCATCGAAATATTCATAGAATAATGTAAATTTTGAAGATTGAAATGGTTTTGGCCCATAAAGTGTAATGTTAACTGGTTTTTCAACTTAAATGTGTAGCTAACTGGTTTCGTTTTCATAAAATTGCAAACTATAAATCCGTTCAAGTTTCTGTTATTTACGTGTAAAATGAAAATGTAATTCAAAAAAAGGAAAAATTACATTCTCTTTTTGTACTGTTGTAGATCATGAATTTTAAAGGAAGTAGACATTTTTATTAAAAAGGTTACAGGAATTTTTGTTCATTAATTATGTAATATTTATAAGAATACATTTCTGTTTAGAAATTTGTAAGAACCTTACACTTTCTTCAGGTGTTTTTCCTAATAGTTGGAAATTGTCAACATTAACACCAATTAGGAAAGTTAGCAATTCAAATAAAGCTTCCGATTTTAGACCGATTAACCAGCTGCCGATGTATGAAAAAGTTTTAGAACTTGTAATAAAACAGCAGCTGGAAAAATTTTTGAAGGAAAACGATATTTTAATACAAGAACAATCGGGCTTCCGTGCAAAATATTCTTGCGAAACCACTCTACAATTAGTTTTGGATGAATGGACGAGTGCAATAAGCGAGAAAAAGTATGTGGGAGTTATTTTTATAGATTATAGACGCGCGTTCGAAACGATAGATAGACATATTTTAATTAATAAATTATTTTTGTATGGCATCAGAGGTAAAGCTCTGGACCTTTTTAAATCTTATATTTTTAATCGCCGACAACGCACCTTTATAAATAATGTTTTTTTCTGACGAACGTGAAGTGAAGTATGGCGTACCGCAAGGTTCTGTTCTGGGTCCCATACTTTTCATATTATATATCAATGACTTAAAACAACATCTAGGCCAGCATTGTGCCATTAGGATGTTTGCCGATGACACAATGCTGTACGTTACTGAAACAGATATGAAAGGTATGGAAAAAAAACTAAATACTGTAATGTCTCTATTAGACACTTGGATGAGCGGTAACAGCATGTTTCTTAATACCAAAAAGACATTCTACATGATTTTTAAAAATGACCAATTACGAAATGACAGAAATTTGACGATTCGATACAAAGATGATATAATTGCGAGGACCCGAGATATTAAATATCTCGGTGTATATCTTGACGAATGTCTGAGGTTTAAGAGGCATGTTGCATATGTGGAGGGTATAGTTAGTGGTAGGCTGGGTTTACTGAACAGGGTTGGCAATTATGTCGGACCCTGGACAAGAAACCTGATTTACAGAAACATGATCGCTCCGCATATGGAATACTGCTCAACAGTGCTCCTCTACACCAACTCAGAGGAAATAGAGAAGTTACAGAAATTACAGAACAGAGCCATGCGTAGAATTCTACATTGTGACATTTATACTCCGACGCGCAATATGCTAGAAACGTTGAATTTTTTGACTATTGACGAGCGAATAAAGCGAAATGTTTTAATTTTAATATATAAAATGAAAACCGGAAATGTCGCTCCGGAACTTTGCGACAAGGTGCAATTTGTAGGCGAATAAACGGACCTACGGTGCTCAAAAATCTTTGTTATATAAAGGATTTAAGATGTTTAATGAACTACCGGATGAAATAAAAAACGCGCCTTCTTTAAATACATTTAGACGAAGATTGATGAATTATTTTAGACCACGGACGAATTGACGCGATTTTTATTGGTTGTTTATATCTATTTAAATATTTTATTTTTATTTATTTATGAATATTTAATTTAATTGTGATCATGTCCGTTGTTATTTAATTTAAGTTAATCGTCCGTCTCTTAATGTCCTCGATTTATTTAATTTAATTATTTATTATAACTTGTCCGTCTATTATTTACTTTGAGGAGTGAATGTGATATAGTACACCCAAAGACCAACTTGCACAAAACTTGCACAAAATTAAAAGTAAAATTGTATATATATTAATTTTTCTTTGTTACCAAAAACTAGCTGAGAACGCTAAATAAATAAAGTCTATCTATTTCTTTTTCTCTCTCTCTCTCTCTCTCTCTCTCTCTCTCTCTCTCTCTCTCTCTCTCTCTCTCACTATTTTTATATATTATGAATAATCGTTTTTCTGAGCGACTAGTGGAAGTAAAAAGTTTATCCAAGTGGATTTTTTCAATATCAAGTGTGTGATGAATGAAAATTTGTTGTTCCAAACTCTCCGCAAATCCGAGTAAATTCTTTAAAAGCAAACTGCAATACAGTGCGCAACAAAAGTAATGCAACACGATTTTTTTAACAAAATGTGTTTTTGCATTAATACGATTTTTTTTACTATAAATGATAATGTTTTATTATATTGAATATTATAAAGAGAGAATGTATGAATAAAATACAAATTGAATGTATATTTAAAAAAAAGAAAATAATGTATTTTATGAAAAAGTATCAAAATGCACAGTGACATAAGTAATGCAACAATTTGAAAATAAATATGAAATATCAAAAATTTAAATATTTACATTATATATTTGATTTATTTGTAACATTTACTAATTTTTAAACAAATAAATTTCAGTTAATAATATAAACAGGTTTTTAATATTTTGTTGCGTATCCTTTGGCCTCTAAAACTGCTTGGCAACGCCTCGGCATAGAATCGACTAATTTCTAACAAACTGTAACTGGAATCTTATTTCAAATTTTTTGAACTGTTCGAAAAAGTTCAGTTGCATTGGAAGTGGTAATGTTTCTTAGCCGTCGACCAATTTCGGTCCACAAATGCTCGATGAGGTTCAGGTCAGACAACTGAGATGGCTACTTCATAACTTCAACTTTGTTTAAATTTTAACTTTAACGTAGTTTAAAATTTAGACAAAAGTATGTACAAAAATAAATATGTACAAAAAAATTAAACGGATTTGCACGAATGTTTAAGATCATTTTTGTTTCAAGAATATCTTTATAAACAAATCTATCCATTATTCCAGTTATAAGTTTTAAAAGTCCAACACCTTTTCTTGAAAAAGCTCCCCACACAAGGATTTTACCACCTCCAAACTTAACAGTTACTTTTCCGTAACGTGAATCATACTTTTTATTGTCTAGGCGCCCAACTGTGACCCTTCCATCTGAATAAAATATATATATTTTTTTAGACTCGTCAGAAAATAGAACCTTTTTCCATTACTAAGAGGTCCAGTTTAAATGCTCGCGAGCAACTTCAATGCGTGCTATACGATTTTTAGTCGACATCAAAGACTTCCTAGAAACTTGGCGTGAATTGAGACCAGCATTCTTGAATCTTCTTTTTACTGTTTGTGTGGAAATATTCAAATTCAAATTTTGTTTTACTCCGCTGGCACTTGCAAGACAATTTTTTTTAATTTCCCTCAAGATTAATCTGTCTAAATGCTCACTTGTCTTTTTTTTTTGCCAGTTTTCATTTTTGCAATGACCACGTTCTGGAAACTGTACTTTTGTTCACGTTCATAATTCTTGCAACTTCAGATTGCGTAAATCCTTTTTCCGTTAACTTTACAATTCGTTTTCGCATGTCAGGAGACAAGTAATGCTGATTCGGCTTCATTTTGCCAACAAATTTTCGTGTATTTACTTCATTTTAATGATAACATTTTCATGCTTTTAAAAGTCATCATTTAAAACAAACAAACAAACACTACATTTATTAATTCAAACTAGAAATATTGATTAAAAGGACAGAAATAATTAATTTAGTGCGTTCTAAAATTATTTCATAAAAAAATATTGATAATTGATCTCTATTTTTAAATTATTGCACTACTTATGTCACAGTACATTTTGATACTTTTTCATAAAATAAATTTTTTTCTAAAATATATATTCAATTTGTAATTTATTCATACATTCTTTCTTTATAATGTTCAATATAATTAAAAATGATCAAGAATAGTAAAAAAATCGTATTAATGCAAAAATTGTAAACATTTTGTTAAAAAAATCGTGTTGCATTATTTTTTTTTTTTGCGCACTGTATATACAGATTATTACTTTTGTGACAGAAAAATCAAATCCACTTTTATCGCTTTGGTAAAATTCAATATCCACCAAAATTTGAAGTCTATTTGAATGTGTTCAAAAGTGGAAAAAAAATTTTTTTTCGCAGGGGATTTGCGTAAATTATAAAATATGTTTATGAACATTATTATTTACCACTAGTTTTATAAAATAATATATAATTCTCAGCCTAATATAAAAAACTTATTATAATTGAGCTTAAGGCTAAAATTTATTCAAGTTGTTTTTTTTCTTTTCAATCGTAATTACTAAATTGATTTATAATTTAATAAGAAAATTTTACGATTGGATTTATATCTATGCGAAAATTAAAATCTTGGCCAGGAAGTAAAATCTAGAAGTTTTAATACAAAAAGCTGTGGGGGAAAGCGATTTATCAAGCCACTGTCCGCATTTGTCTTCCAAGTAAATCTGCGCTAAAAGACTACGTCACGCGAAATCGGAAGAAATATAGTATGCTGCATACGTATCAGATATAGTAAAGTTTCACGCCTTTTCATGTCTACATTACCTACAATCATGTATGTTCCATGCATGCATAACAAAGCTTCTGCGTATTTTCGAGACTCTCTGTATTTCCAGATTTTGCAGACAATCCGAGGATGATCGCATTTAGCATGCAGTTTGTGTGAAATTTAAAAAATGTTTTTCGTACGTGAAACATCGCATTTATAATTCGACAAAACATATATATACATTTGACACATTATCTTATTAAAAAATTTTATATAAGAGAGATACATATTTCACAAATAAAAAAACTGCATAAACAATAAATAATTGTTTCAATATGTCAATTACGATTTTAATTTTATCAATGATTTTTAATTTATCTGTGACTGTAATATTCACCTTATTTACTAAAAAAGGGCTATGATGTTTAATTTAACAGATAAAGCTATTTTATTGTGTAATGAAGAATATCACACGAAGAATCTCGAAAAAGTTGAACAATTCCTTATAGACAATTCTTATCCAACTAAATTCATTATTGAAAATATACAGAAAAGAATTAACAACATTAAAAATAGTAACAACAACTTAGAAGTAATGACAAGCCCACAATTGTTAATAAAAAAACAAAAATTCTAATGAACACAAAAAATTTCAAAGTTAATGTAGTTAATAGTTTGCCCATAAGTTTGACAATATAATTACAAAAGGTATCCAAGAACATAAAGACAGCGTTACTTAAAAAAGTAAGTGCCTTTTTTTCAGACATGGATTTTAGTGGATTAAAAATATATAAACTACTCAGAGAGTTTTCTCAGATCTCAAAACTAAGAATCATAACATTAGGGATCTTTAAATTTAATTGAATTGAAGAAAATATGAATGTATCTCTAGAGATACAAAAGGAAGATGGCATCAAAAAAATTATTACTTTATTACAATAATTTTTTTACAATAAAATATTCATTAAAAAATGATTATTTAATAATACAGCAACGACTGTCAAATGAATGATATGATTTTATGTACAAAAAACGACTGTAAGTCAAAAGCACAGATTCGTTCATATTTGCAACCCAAAAACACATTTTTTAGCTCAAAAGTGCACATTATTTTAGCCTAAAAACGCACACTTTTATGTGCAAAAAAGCACAAAATAATTCAAAAATTAAAATTTTCACCGCAAGACGCACAAATTTTGCCTTTTTTTACAACGCAATTCAAAAGCAAATATGTTATCATTCACTTTTTTTGCAACGTTACTTGAAAAACAAAACAACTCGACTGCCGTTTGTCGTTAAAATGTTGCACGTTTTTTAAAAAAAATGTAAACATTGCGATATTTGATATAACTGATTTATTTAAATATAAATTGTGTGCTTCTACATTATACAAATTGTGCGCTTATGGACTGTTATAAAAAAATCACTTCAGACAGGAAATGTGAACATTTAGATTTCTCCGTCAAAACCTTTTTTCGTTGAAATACATGTTTATATTTCACGAAAACATTATATAGACTGTAAAAACATCTGTATAGCAACTTTTATTAACCCAGTAAATACTCTTAATTAATTAATTAAATAAATAATACATTTTTATTTCTTTTTAAGCTATCCTGGTGTATCTCCTGAGATACATTTTTTTTAATCAGCAAACAGAATTTTCGTATGTTATAATTTACATTCAATCTTTATTAAATACGAAGTTTACAACTGAAAATAATTATTTATTAATTAATATATAGATTTTGAAGAAATATTAATATTTACATTAGAATACATTCTGACATGTTTCCATTTTTGAGGGTTTTCTGATTTTCCAACGTTATATTTTGTATTTTTGTTAACAAAACATTAATAAAATTATCAACAAGCATTCTTACATTTTACATTTGAGTACCCTTTGCACGATAAAAAACATTTAGCTCTTTAAAATAATTTTCATGAAAGTTACATGTGTTTAAAGTAAATGTATCTGAGAAGATACAATGGGCAGAAAGGGGTTAATGATGTTCATTAACGTATAATAACAAATAATTATGAGTCTAATTTCAAATATTCAATTTTTTATGTCTTACATGTTAAGAGAAATATCAGCAAAAAAAGCCGAAATTTTGTCTATTAAAAACACTAAAAATACTATAAATTTACAAACTGGCACTAAAAATATACAAACTATTTACAACGCACTTCTCGATTGAAATAATAAATTTGTGTTTACAGTAATGCTTTGTTTTGTTTTAAGAAACCATCCAACAAAGAAATGAACGAATTTTTAACTAAAAATTTTAAAATTATAACGATATCATATAATAATTGACTTTCACAGTTCGTAAGCAAATAACGTATGCTGCACTCAGAGAATTAAGGCGGATTCACTGGTTTTTCAAAACTCTCAGTTAAGTATATGTTTATGTAGCGTGGAGACCTTACGTAAATATTTTTATGACGTATGAAAGCGAGTATTCTTTTGTTTTTTAAATGAATTTTTATTTTGTTTTGAAATCTTAAATAATAAAAATTTAAAATAAAATGCAAATTAATTTAATCATTTAATAGAGAAAATAATTCCAATACATTTTTTTAATTAATTCATTTGAAAAATAATACTTTCAATAAAATGTTTCAAAATTGATTTTTTTTGTTTAAAAGGATTTTTTCAATAAAATTATTTAATAAATTTGACAGGCATTTTTTCTGTTAAATGATTAGAATTAGTTGTATTTAGTGTTAATTTTGTAATATTTTAGATTTTTAAATAAAAAATATTCATTTAAAAAAAAAAATATTCACTTTCATACATCATAAAAATATCTAACTAACTGGTTGAAAACAAATTCTCCATTAGTATTAATAACTTCTATACAATGTTGCATATTTTTGGCTTCAAAATGGTCACAATATAAATCAAAACGTCGTTACGTTTAATGTAGCTAATTTATGTTTATAAAATTGCATGTTAATAACGAAAAAAAGTGTATAAATTCTATAAATTATACAAAATCAAATAGACGAAATTAATTTTCTTTTAATAACTATGACTTTTTATTTTATTCATATTAAAAAAATAAAAAGAAAATTTTGATTAACTTCTGCATCAGTCAGTCATAATGTATTTAGCTTTTAATTATATGAGCAATTATGCGCTGCTCAGAGTTCACATTACAAAATATATTTACAATAGTGTGGGCTGACAGATTAGCATGACGGAGATATAATTATTCGACTGTCGATGAATTTCGTTATCTGGGTCGCTTTCAATCAGACACTTAATCAGACACCAAAGCCTCGACCCTTAATAATATATCACAGAGATCTGTGTGCAAAGGGAATGATGTGCAAGATAGCTAGACAGTCTGGCATTTGAAACCTATGCAATAACGTGATTATGCACATTCCATCCAATGTGAGCTTATTATACGTGTGTGTGCTTGCATGCGAGCAAAACATGCGTAACTAAATTTCCTGTTCTGATAATATATAAGGTCTGCGGAAATGTTTGACTTAAAGTTGAACCTGATTATATGCAACAATTAACCCTAAATTACCAAATGCCCAGTTTACCTTTTTGGTTCTGCTTGAATGTTGGTTTATGGGTGTCTATTATTACAGTCGTTCTTTTTTTTTATTCACAGATCAATAATATACCCTCATCGATTAGATCTTTGTGATTCTGTTTAATTGTAAGAGAGAAAATGGATGAATGAAAAATTGAAAACAATGATTGCCGAGCGAAACAATTTATATTTGAGAAATTGAAAGAATGTTCTTTATTTCGAGTGTTCGGATTTTTTGCATTATTCATTTTCCTTTAATTATAGCATGTTAATATATATATATTATAACATACTATAATGAGTAGAAAATCAAGTGTTGATTTTATTTTGATAATTACAATAATTATTTTATTTTATAAAAGATTCGAATCGCCGTAATAAATTTATTTGTGATTAAATTGTTGAAATTAAATTTATTGTTAAAGAAACCATTTTAATAAATAATAGTTTTTTTTACGGAAACCATTTTTATTATCTTAGATATTTTTAAATAAATCCAAAAACTTTTTTCTAAATTAAATATCGATAAAGTTATGATTATATGATACCCACTTTTCTTACACTTGATGGCATTAGTATATCAAATTGAGATTGACAAGCTTGGCAAGAATAATCCATAGAACTGCAGCAGTATTAAACTTTAATCTGACATTTCGAAAATCAAACTTTTAAATTTCCACTGAATTATAAATTTTGTATTTATATTAACGAAAAAAATTAACTTAATTTCATTATAAAGGAGTCTGATTTTAGGAGTCCAAATTTTATTTTTATTAAACGGTAATTTACACTTATAGAAATGTATAAAACATAATGTCTTGCGTTTTCAATCTGTACATTTTTAAATAATTCAAATTTAATCAAAAATAAAATAACCTTAATTTGTTCAAATACAATAACTTAACAAAAAAAATAATGTTTTCGGTATTACAAAGTTTGTCATAAATATTAATTAAGAAGAAAAAGTGGATACATTAATTGGTTGTTAAATTTTATTTCCTAGCCAAAAAGTTGTCAAAGAATATGAATTACTCGATACTAAATCTCCTATACCTGGAATATTATTATACACATTTTCAATGTCAAATATCTTTGCTTATAAATTGCAAGTAGCCTCAACATTTTACAGAAAAACGAATAAAAGAGAGAAACATTTCAAAGAAGGATTGGAACATTACAACACATGAACACACTGTTCTTTTTTTTACACATTATGATTCAATTAATTCACATAGCGATAAAATAATAATCGGATGCTCGCATGCCTGAAATACTCGAGTAAAAGTGCGAGCATTTCAATCTTTTTTCTTACGCCAATTTGCTTTGAAAAACTCATTATTATGGGTGATATCAATTTCGTCATTCACGTCACGCTTTTTTTGTTACTCTTTTATCTCAATGCACTGCTGATGACGACTTATACAACAAATATGGAAACATTCTTACGTAATATAGGTTTGTATTCATCAGCAAAAATTATTGTATATAAAAATCATTCTGAAAATGTTGAAGCCACAAACAAAACCAATCGCTGCTGTAATAATATTACAGCAGGTGATTTTCATGAAATGCATAACGTCAGCGACAATGATTGATGCGCGGAAACGATCATCACGTCTATTCTGCAGCAGGCGTCTTGGTTTTATTAATGCTCTGTGCGCATGCATCGATCGCGCGAAAGAAATGCGCCCATTAGTAAATGGTTTATGACGTATTAACATCAACACACTTTCCAATTATACAATAAACGTCAGTTAGCAAATTTGCCTGCATTGTAAAATCGGTGCCAACAAAAAAATTACCTTTCATAATTTTGTGAAAATATCTTTTTGTTAATTTAAAAAAATTTCTGACATAAAAGGATTCTATTTTATATACGTTTTTCGTTGTTATAATTAACTATCATAAATAATGAGTAAAAAATGTTATAAATATAAAATTTGAAATATTCAATTTTGTAATTTTTCTTTACTTGCTTATTTAATTTTTGCCAATGGAAAATTACGTTTATTGGAATTCGAACCTTAACATTCACGGTAAGGAAGCACGTGAATTATGCAGACACTGTGTATAAAGAGATAAATGAAAGAAATAATTATTTAAAATGTTTAATATACAATTATTTATATATTTTATTTTACTTAATTGCAGTCTTATAATTTTAATTATATTCGTATAATTTCAAAACTAAATACGATTTAATCATTTTTTGTACGAACAACAATAATTTTATACTATTTTATGTTAAGCAAAAAACTCCTAAATCATAGTCCAATTAACTTTCTTTTATTTCCACTCAGGAAGTTTGAATATTATTAACATTTTTTTACATTTTATTGACGCTTACGGTTTGTATATTTTTAGGAACAAGCTGGTAAAAGTTTCCAATTTTATCCTTTATTTTCAACTTCTTTCATCTTTCATCATTCAGTTTTTCGTTTTTAAAATCGGTCGAAAAGAAATTTTAATCTGACGATATAAATATACATTTTGAAGCAAAAATGAAAATCTTGAATTTTCAGGTAATTAATATTGAAAAATCCCACAAAAATTAAAAACAAATTAAGTATTTAATAAATTGAGCATTTAATTAATTGTACACATTGTTTTTCATTAACTTAAAAAATATTTTATCGTGGAAATTTGTACGTAAATGTGTATTTTACGTTACAAGCAAATAATTTTTAAAAGTCGGTTATTGGGCTCTAATTTAATTATGACACAGTGATTATATATTTTTCTGGAACAGCAGTATTCATAAATCAAGTTTGTAAAATTTCGCTTGAATTATACACAATTAAGTTTGACCAAAACAAAAAAATCAACATTCAGCGTGAGAAAGTGAGACAAATGCGCAATAACACTCGGGAAACTCGTAATAATGTTCAGTCATTGCATGCGTGAGGAAGATGTAACGGCACTTTTACTTAACGCGTCAGCACACTCGCGTGTTCAAAATGCAAGATAAGAGTGATCCTTTATTCTGCCAAAAGGTCTTTTCCGTCAACCTTTGGACAACAAGAAAAAGTGACCGATCTATACTCAATTAAAATTCTCGCCAAAATTTCATCTTTAGCTGAATAAAAGAACTGCGCGATACCATTCGTTTTTCACAAGGGTCGCTGTTCTATTCGTAGTGTTCGGCTATTCAAAGCAAACGAGAATGTCAGTGTGCTTTGTAATTTCTTTTGCTTCGCGAGATATTTCCATTGTTGAAGAAAACACAGAAGAAGAAAAACAAATGATAAGAGTTGAAAAAAGAGAAATGAAGAAAAAGAAAGCGCAATTTTTTTGTTCAATTTTTAGTTATTATTTTTATTTTGTTTAATGTTTCTTTAAATTTTTCTATAAAAGCAAGTTTTATTGTTACTCTTGTAAAATATGTTATTTATTTATTTAAGGTAGACCTTCACTATAAATTTCATAATTATAAGATTCTACAACTTTTTTAATCATTTTCTTTGCTACAAATTTTATTGAAACTAAATTATATTTTAATTAAATTATTAGAATTACACATCAGTTTTCTAATTTTATTTATTTAGTTCCAAATAGTTTTTTCTGATATTTTTTTGATTTTTTTATTAATGTTTTGTACAGTTATTTGATCCAATTATATAATAGCTTTCCTTATGCTTCCATGAAATTTAGTAAAAGTGTTAGCTTAGCAAAAAGTGTAATGAGGTTTTTATTCTTAGTTCATTATAATAGAAAATAGAGTGATCGATATTCAAGCGATCTTCTTTCAAAAATTGTTCGAATAATTGTAATGTGAGTTAAACTTTAATCAAAGAAATTTTAGCGATAACTGCACAACCTTTGATAGGATTTTCGATTGACGGATCGTGTGAAAAAAAGGGAAAAATATTTTTTGAGTATAACCACTATTAAAACAAGAAAAATGATTTGAGTAATTAATTTGAATTATCACAAATAATTTAAAGTTAAATTAATATCAATTCATTTGACAGTTTTATATTAAGTGAGATTAAATTTGGATCACCATTTTCTTTTAATTATAACGTGGACTGAAATGTTTTTTGCATGGTATATAAAAACACAAGCCTTACATTAAAGAAGATAAGAATTTTATTTTCCGAGATAAAAGTTATCGCTAAGTTATACGAAAAAGAAATTACTCAGGGTGGAAATAATAATTACGAAGAAGCTTCGTTACGATAATGAATTGATTTAATGAATTTTAGTAAAGTATACGCTATGACATCATACCTAAATGTTATATATATATATATAAATACGTATATAAGTATACAGAATATAATTCGATTCAGAACTTTTCCATTATAAACTTGTTGTACTATTGTTCCGCACATATCCTGTATTTGATATAACTCATCAAGTGTAGAAAATATTTATAATGCACATTAAAATTTGCATTTTAAAAAGTATTAAATTTCATTCATTACATTTTGTTCATTCTGCTTGTTTTTTCATTCGAAATATTTAATGAAAAATTCGTATTTTTAAAATCCAAATTGTTTTGAGATAAAATGAACAATTACTGTGATAAAAAATACTATGCATTTTTAAAAAAAAATTTGTTGCAAAATTAAAATTGTATGCAAATATTATTAATAAATTGTTTCAAAATTCATTTAATATTGATATTTGATTGTTTATTTCTCTAATTATTGTGAGTTTTAATAGTCATTTAAATTTCTGCATTTATTACAATTTTATGATTAATAATAGAGAAATTCAGCATTGTAGGTAAATTAATAAATACTTTATAACATAATTACTTATATTATTGTAATCTTGCTAGAATTTCTTCGCAATGCATAATATATTATGCTAATTATTGACACAAATTATTCAATTCAGATTATGAAAATAGCTTGGCAAATGAATCAAAAGCACATATTATAATTTAATAGATAATAAACCTACAGCTTTTATTCATTTGTCTTATCTCAAACATGATGTATAATTAAATTTTGCACTGCAAGTAATTAAAAAGTACAATATTACCTTCTTTACTCTTTTTTTGTTGAGAAGAATTAAAAATATATTCAGTATTTTTTGATCTATCAAATATTTAAGCCAAAAAATTTATACAATAGTATTTGAATTTAAACAAGATTTTTCGTCTAAAAAATAAATGTATGCATAAAGATTATACGACAGGACAAAAATAATTTACCGAAATATACATTTCAGAATCATGAAATAAAGTCTGTTGCAAAACTGCTATGTCAAATCTCTTTTAAAAATAGGAAACTATTTGCGCGAATGCAAATCAAAAAAACATTATGACAAGTAATTAAATATCCCAAATGTATGAAAATAATATCATCAAAAGATTTAATTCTTTTCTGCTGTGTAAACGTTCGCATTAAAAGCATGTACGTGTTGTTATTTGATTTTATTTTTTTCATACAAAAAAGTATCACAATGTAATTTGAATTTTGTTTATTTAAAGCAGACATTTATAAATGGAAATATATATATAAACAAACCTCCTTAAAAATATGTATTCCCTTAAATGTAGACAAAAAATTGTAAATGATATTTTTAACTCTATTTAAAGTGTATGAATATTTTTATAAAGAGCGAGAAAATACTGTCATTTTCACTTTAACGTAACCTTACACTAATTATATGATGATACCTTTACTTAATAACGAATGTAGAAGCAACTCTCATATTGTATAAAAGTAAGACATTTTATGCAATGGTAACACACTTAATGCAAGTTCAATTTCACAAAATCTTTTTTACTATGTGGCCGTTTTGTAATTTTAAATGCCACAAGAAAAGAAAAAGTTTCCAATAATATTAACATTGCGTTGAATGCATCATCCATTTTTGCCTCGAAGTATAAAAATGTAATGAATAAGGATAAAGAAAATAAAAAAAAAAAAAAATGAAACGATCCCTCTGAAGCAGCAGAATGGGCTTTACGGATTGTCCAGTACTTAATAAGTACTCTCGTCAAGAAAAGTAACTCTTTACTAAGGATTCGTTTAATTATATTGTGTCACCTACTTTGCTCACAAAGATACAAGCTGACCTAGTTGGAGATTATTGATACAATTGCACTTGCACATTGCATCTCAGCTGGTGTTGTTCAACACAGAGAAAAAGGTGAAGTCTTTCCTACTGAAACTGCTTTTTTGATCAATTTCTTTTCAATGATAATTGCTAATTTATTGTCAAGAATAATGTAACTTAAACACAATTGCATCCTTTTTCACGTTCACTTAAATCATTATTTTAAGGAAATAAACAAATTTATAGGTTTTTTGTACTTCAATTTTTTTACACTTCAACAAATGATAAAATAAAGTTTAGAAAAAGTTATTTTACTGCAATTTTTCATAATTAAATTTTTTGGAGAAAAAAAAAATCCTCCTTGCAACTGTGATTTTTAGTTTATTTTTCTGTCTTCCGAATAAATAACTCGCAATTTACATGCAATTATATTCTTTCACCCTCGAAAAAATCGTTTTTCCGTCACTTCGCTTGACTTATCTAATCTCATTAATAATTCATCAAGCCAATAATTTATTTCCGATGTGTATACATAATGGATTTGTAATATACAACCATAAAAATTTGATACACAGATTTATTAACAATTACAATTATTCAATAATAAATTATATATATAAATATATATATATATATATATAAATATATATAAATATATAAAATCATTAAAATAAATAAAAGTGGATGAAGTTTGTTATTGATTGAAAAGCCAAGAGTTATCGCGTCAGCACTCACATACATATTGACACAAGTACCCTGGTTGAAAATATTCTTCCTGGGTCAATTGAGTGGCACGTTCGCGTCATGCACGAGTTACAGCTGACAAGTCGATACGTTTCGCCGATAGGGAAGAATTTGAGAACAAAGAATAAAAGATTGGACACATTTCAGCGAGCCAACTTCCGGCTCTTCTTCGTGAAAGCTGCTTAGGCATTTCGTTTTCTTCGTGGACGCATTTAATTCGGATGAGTTCACCTACGAAGATTGTCTCCTTCGTTCAAATCAAACCTCATCTTATCTCATCTTTTACCGAAAAGACTTTTTCCATATGAATCGAGTCTTGTCTCAAACATGTTGAAAAAAATGCACACTTCATATAGTATACGTGATTATTACAAACCGTGCCCACACAAAGACATTTAATATCAAGGAATGTCAGACAAGTGAGAATTTTGAAAATTAGAAATGTTTGAATTTTAAATTTTTGAGACGAAATTTTCATCATTTTACTTAAGATTTCCATATCAAACTGTCAATGTTTAAACTAAAAACTTGGAGAAGAAATGAAGTGAAATTTTGTTTTATATATTAATATTATTTAGATTGCAATGTTTTAACAAAATGTATAATATAGATCATGGATAGTTATGAATTTTCCACCTTAATGATATGTCCGTTTACATTTTACGTGTATGGATCACAAAATATCAACTCTTCCGAATAATTCATTTCCTCTATGAAAATCAGAATCCAGAAATGCAGCAAATAGAATGCAAAAGCGGAAGGGAGGGCGGTTCTTGTATGTACACACGATGTTAACACTGGTACTGACTTCCCCCAAAATGCAAAGATGGGTAGATTGGCACGTGCATGTGTAAG
>JABFPM010002502.1:0-16517 GCA_022817325.1 Idris sp. 1 HC-2018 | reverse complement strand
GATTTGGATTATAAAAATTATTATCCAATTTTGATCCTTTTTCGACTTTTTTTTTTTTGCTCGGGTATAATTTCATTTTTTTTTTTTTTTTTTAAAGCTTCCAATTTTACGAGCAAACGACAGTCCGTTTGACATACATTTTTTCAAATCACTCATTTTTCGATTGTCATTGATCAAATTAACTTATAAATATACAATACTTTAAATAAAATAATTTTTCAAGCAATGTCTGAATACTACTTCAACAGGGTGGCCATAATTTTTTTGAAATGAAATTCCCTGACTTTTCCAGACACCAGGTTTTCCAGGTTTTCCAGAGGTTTTTTTAAAATTTCCAGACACTAAATTGTATTTATGTACACGTATCGAAAAAATTAAGGGAACAAACAATTTCTCGCGAAAAATTCTTAAGTTATGACAATTTGAATTTTGAAAATTAGCAATTTTTCTCAAAAATTGTTTGTTCTTCTAATTTTCTAGACGAGTATTGATTTAAATTTTCCTTTATTACATTTCTGAAAAAAATTGTTGTACAATTTTCAAATTTTCCTTGACTCACAGCAAAATTCCCCTGACTTTTCCCTGACATTTCCAGAAAAAAAATTTCCTGAAATTTTCCGATTTTCCAGACTCTGGCCACCCTGTTTAAATAATCTAAATCACTAAAAATATTGCTAAAGTATTTTTTAAGTTATGGAAATTGCGAGTTTCATTTTCGTCCAATCTCATTCAATTATATTTACTCTTAATCACTCTCATTCATTTTTGTGCACTCTGCAGTGGCAATTCAGTCACTCTTTTGTTATTTTTATATATATAACATATTTTATTATTCTGTACGTTATTTTATACAAGAATAAATTTATAACTTTTACATTCATGGAAAAAAGTAATTTAAAAACCTTTAGTTTTTATATTTTATCTTAGCTACTGGAGTTTCCAGAAGATCAGCGTTGAATCCGACTGAATTTTCATGCATTAAGTGAAAAAATTAGTTATATTGCAGTATTTTCTTTTCCATTTCTTATTTGATATTTTTTAAATAATCAAAGAATATAATAGTATTATTTTATATAAAAAAATTATAATTTTTAAATGAATAATTAAGTTTATTTTCATATTTATTATTTTGTCAATAATTTTACGATACTTTTCTTGATAAAAATAATTATAATATTTTATTTTCAGATACATGGGAACAAGCTAGAAAACGATCAGTTGATGGCTTTTACACGAGCGATGATAACAAGAAAGGTCGAGGAAAAAGAGACAAAAGAAAACCTGCAAGACTTATGTCAGACTCTAGCGAAGACTTATCGGACCCACCCAGATAGCAATATATGTAAATTCTGACTAAATTATTGATGCATTTGATGGACAAAGAACTACCAATAATTGATACAAAATGTGTCCGCTTTATATGTCAATAATGTATATATCAAATGGACTACATATGATTTATTAGTAATTACTACATGATTGACTTTATATTTAGGAACACATATATATATTAGTAGTCAATAATTACGAAATAATATATCAATGTTGACTATATTAGATTATAAAATAATTAGTATATGTTTCTTAAATTATTGATTAAATTGAATAATTTTGAATCATGTTAATAAAATTAATTGAAACTCATTTAAAAATAGTTTATAGATTATAAAAAATAAAATGTAAACTTTAAAAGTGGGAACAAATATAAGATACTGGGTATGAGTCTATATTTTTATTATAAAAATAAAAAAAATACTGTATACATAAATGAACGTATTTTATATAAATTAAGCATATTTCAAAACTAAAGTTGAAAATAATAATACAATAATTAAATGCGTAATTCAACTATTCGTAGTTTTTACATATTGAAGAAGAAAAGTAAAAAATTATTTTTGAAAAGAGATTGTTTATTTTAAATATTGCAAATCAATCGTCACGTGTTATTGCAATTTTATTCTGAAATTTTTGTTTAGAACTTTTTTTTTAGAATAACAATCTAATCGAATTATATTACGTGCATATTGTTCAATAAAAAAAAATATCAGGATTGTATTCATTCACTCTTAGATCGTTTGAAGATAAAATCATAATGTTAACACATATAATAAAACCTTTATTAATCATGTAATGTAACGTTAAAAAAATATTGATCCATCAATGATCATGGTTTGTTATGATAAAAATACGAATATCTTAATATTTGTGACAGGTCATGCGTAATGTTCGTAACTATTTTTATTGGGCACCAAGTGGATCCTGATGTACGGGTTGAGGTGCGTTCCGTACATTAGTATTTCGTACACGCTGTTTTGCAGTGAGCAAAGCATGTGTCACACACGCTTTGAATTCATCTTTCTTCGGGTTTTCATATTTAGAAGACTGGCACACCGAATCTGAAAATCAAATTCAAATGAAATTATGAATAAATTATTAATAAATACAAATTATTTATTGTTGAATGAGTTCAAGTCTAGAAAAATGAAGAAGTCTTCATTCGATTTTACTCAATCTCAAAATGAATTTATTCAATTTAAATTGATCACTCTTACCATAAAATGCTTCACAAATTTTCAGTACACTGAAATTGGTTTTGCCATGCCAACCTGTCCAGCTCAAATTTTGGGTGAATGAATTTGTAAATGTTTCTTTTACAAATTCATTAATACTGTCTTCTGCAGACGAACCATTTAAAAACTGTAAGAAATTTACCTGAAAAAGAAATATCAGACAATTAAATGTCACAAACATAAAAGTGTCTGCAAGGTTTAAAGATATCGTAAGCTTGATTATTTAATAGAATAATATTGGATAGAAAACCATTAAATATTAATAGTCACTAAATAAATGGAGAAGATCTTATGTATTTGAATAAAATACAAAAGTTAAATTATTGTAATTGATCTATTATCAGAAATGAAATGAAAAATTACAAAAAAGTAAAATTTGTAAATTTTCTTTAATTTGTGTTGCATTAATTATTATGGTAATTTTTTTTTCTAAACTCTCCATTAAATTAATTCAATAACATATGAATGAAATATGTTACATCCAAATTTTTTTTTCTATTTTAAATAAAAATTTACTTTTATTAAAATTACCAGCTCAAAATATTTCTCTTCGTTTGTTTTTAAAATATTATCCTGATAAATCAAGTCCGCAGCATTACCGATTGGTAAATAGTCAGGTTTGGAAGGCATTTTAGACTTGGCTTGCAAGCGTTTAAGCGATACGCTTATAGGTTTTACAATAGGCTCAAGAGTACTGAAATTAAAGCATTTGAAGAATTATTAAATGAATAATTTTATATCTTTTAATGTACTAAATATAAAATTTAACTAATTTCAATGTCATATAAATAAAATTAAATACCGTTACAAATATTGTTTCAGTTAATGATAATACTGCAGATAATGTAACAAATTAATCTAAAATGAAAGATACATTAATATTTCTGCAGTAGGACAATATAAACAAGAAAATTTTTTAATAAAAGCGCTTAGTACTTCTATGAAACGGTATATAACATAAGTTTTGTTATCACTTATATTTCGAGTTTGTTACTGTTCAATATTTCTAATTGATTTTATTTATTATTTTTTTCCTTATATATTTATGTAAAATGTCTTATTAAAAAAGAAGATATGAATAAAACCATAACTCACTCGAGTCTGCCGCTGATATTGTCTACTTTTGTTTCAATTATTTGGAATTTACTGTCAAGTTTTTCGTTCAAATGCCTGTACAATAATAAGTCTTATTAGTTCATGTTTTGAATAATTGTACATAATTTTATGAAAAATAATTATTATAACTATATATAATTACTGGAATAAATTAGATATTATATTTAGAAATGTAGATGAGGTTCCAACGTTATTTTCGTTAAAAAAATCATCTCCAATAATTTGAGTAAATGTGCTGGATCCAGTATCTTGAAGAGGAGTCTTCTTGGCTGGATTTAAAATATCCACATATTCTGGATCTTCTAATTCGTCGTCACCGTCTGCATCCGAAGAATATGGAAAATTGTCTTTTATTTGATTTTGTATGCCAGTACTTTGCTCAATGTTTTTTGTCAAATCAGTTGCATTAGCCATGTCGAATGGCAAAATACAAGCACCATTCATTGATAAATCTGAAATATATTACATCATCATTAGGGTATACCTAAATCTATGAAAAACAAAAAAATACAAAAATTAAAAGAATACAAAATGGAAGCAATTTCAATGTAAAGTTGAAAAAAACTCACTTTCATTGCTATTGATGAATGTCAAAGGAACTATTTGATTAGTTTCAGAATTATTTAACGTGAATGAGGCTTCAGAAAGAGAGACAAATTGGTTATTTTGATTAGATGTAAATGGAGAAACATTTTTCTGCTTATTTACGAGAAGAATGTTTGACGACGAGTTAGGAGTCATTCTCTGGTTACTTGTCTGCGAAGGTGGCATTTGTGCTTCAGGTGATTTCTGAGAAACTTGTAAAACCGATGTAATAGTAGACATTTGTGCTGATGGTGATGAATTTTTCACAATTTGAGTTGATTGCAAACTTGAAACTAAATTGGGAGTGTAAATTCCTTGTGCTTGAAAATTCGGAGTATAAAGTCCTCTACTAGTGGATATATTGAGAGGTTGATGAGTTGTTCCGGATGACGATTTATTTTGACTTATAATTTCAGCATTCGTATCTAAATTTGAACTTTTTTCTTGTAATGTTCGTCTAATTTGTTGAATACGATCGCCAGGTTTTTTATACTTCGTAGTATGTATTTTTTTTGAAAAGCCATCTTCAGAGTCAGTTGACATAATTTTGAGAGGCGTTTTCTTCTGTCTTTTTGGTTTACTGGATGACATGCTGAAATTAAAAATGAAATAAATAATATACATAACATTAAGACAAATAAATACACACCAAAAAATTAACAAATAAATTTTCAAGCATTACAATTTTATACAAATTTATAAGAATTAAAAAAAAATTAATATAATGTACCTTCACCATAAATTGTTAAATGAATACATTTAAATGAACATGTGACATTCAGAAATAAAAATTTTTATGATTAAAACAAATATTCTGCAGCATATTTTTCTTATATATTTGAAAACGTAAAATTTACTACATATTTAATAGTGACTACAATTTTATAATAAATACATTTAAGTAAACATGCAAATTATTTTATAATTTGATATCAATCACATAATTCATTATGAATGTTACAAGTATTTGTTTTAATATTTTTTATATAGGTACACTAAAATAATTTCCTATTTAGTATGAAAAATTCCAGTTAATAACATAAAACTATTCCAAATTTTCCACAAAATAATAGTTGTGAATATTTTTGTAACATATAACAAGAAGAAAAAGCATGAACTAACGTATAAGTCACATTTACAGGTAGTCTGTAATTTATTTTTTTATTAATATCAAACATAAAATGAAATAAACGTAAGTTGATAAAAAAATGTATAAACTCTCTAACTTGGGAGATATAAATTTCAATAATTTTATAAGTTCAAATATTGTCAGAATAAGTGGCCTCCGATTTTTTTTTTGCCGATGTTTCGCTATTCTCAAATTATTTCGTTGTTATGATTTCTTTGTTTGATTCTTTCGTCCGTGTTATCTTTCTGCGTGATTGTGTGTGTGTTTTGGCGGGTTTTCCTTTGCCGTGCCAGAGTCAGTCGTGCGACACAGGCAGAACCGAACGAACGCGCGCGTGGAAGCACGAATTTTCTTTTTGATTGTATTGACCACGCAATAAACCGGCATTGAATTGTGAGTTGATCGGAGTGTTTATTTGGACCCCCTTGCATCCCTCAACAGCCGAAAATTATTGTAAATATTGAGATTGCAGTATAAACTTGTATTTTACTGTGCTTTTTAATTTAATAGCTGTTTATTTATAATTGTCCATTTTAAAATTAATTTTGATAACAATTAATGAATAATAAATCAATTATTCAAATTTAATTTGCAATTATAATTTACATCATGCTTTTTTTCATAGAAAAATGAAGTAATAAGCTGTGCCATGGGCTTCTTATAATGATAAAAAATTCATGCACTTTATATATTTAAAGCGTTTGGATTTGAAAATGAAATTCATGCTATAATAGTGAGACACAAATGAAATATTTTTATGTCACGTGCATCAAAGAAAAAGATCCAAGCCTAATTCTTTACATTACACTTACTTTCAAAACATTTCCGCAACAATAAAAGTTCCAGAAACTGGATTTTGATAAAGGTAATTGACTTCATCTACGTCATCCTCTGTTTGACATTTTAAATTTAATATTTCAGTATTGTCATCGTAATATGCATTCCAGAATGGTAATCTGAAGCATTTATTTCGAATTTCTTTTAAATTTATTACGGAGTAATTCTCTTCAATATTGAAGCATTTGAATATTCCCAAGTCCATAGACTCTATACCGATGTTATAAAATGATTCTACATTTTTAAAGAATCTAACAATTAAATAAACTTGCTCGTCTTTGATGATTATATTTTCAATTAAGCATACTTTATCATTATGTAGAATGCAACAATTATCTGCTTTTAAAAGTGCAAATGTTATTGAATTAATTGTTATTCCTTTGTATTGTGTACAGTTTTGTAAATCTTGTACTACGGGACCTTGATTATGTTTATTGAACACGTTATACTCTTTCATATTTTTACTTTTAAGTTTTTTTTTTCCTCAGCAATTTTATATTCTTGGTATCTTCGGTATATCTGCTGTAAATGTTTATCAGGCTTTCTACAGTATTTGGAAAAAAAAGTCATATTATTCTCATACAAAAAAGCAGAATAGTTATCCACAGCACCTAATCTTCGGACGTCTTCTGTGATATGTGTAACACAGTGAAAGTTGTAAGAAGCAATTTTAATTCCATAAATATCCAAGCAATCAGAAAGAAATTCTGGCAAAGCAGTTTCAGCAAATTCTAAATCTTTTTCTTCAATTTTTCTTTTGGTTAAACTTCTGATACTTGCATGAAGCAACAAAAAATTAAAGTACGCATCAAAATTAAGAATTCCCAAAAAAACAACTATACCCACGTATAAAAAGATCAATCTCGACTCTGTTGCTTTATATTTTGAAAATTTCGTTATTAAAGTTGGTTTGCGAGAGAACTCCCGAGGACAAAATAATTGTACGAACAATAATCTAGTAGAGATTATATTTATAAGATTAGCAGATAACTTTTGCTTCTTGTTGATTTTTCCAAGTACCCATGCACTTAGTAGTTTTTTCATTATTCCCATAAGAATTAAATGCATATATTCAAAAGGAGTTTGCTGAACTACGTCGTCAAAAATTTCCGTCAGTGGAGAAGGGCCATCTTTAAAATGATCATCGAGTGAATCTTGAGCTTTATATTCTTCACCAGTGCGCTTTTCATTTTTTAATTCAATATACTTCAATGGATTTTTAGGAGTGCTTGTGCCAGTTACTTTACATCTGGAACAAGGATTAGCAGAACTGTGTCCAAAATGATTTAATATTAAAGCTCTAGCAGGTGCATCAGCTATAAAAGCACGAAAAGATATGGAAATATTTTTGTTGTTAACTAGAACACCACCGTTGGATTTGATAATTTTAACTTCTTCCACTAATTTAGAAAAAAAAATGTTTGGATCATCTGGTTTTTTCTCTCCTCTATATACACCTACAACTTGAGGTTTACTTTCTTCTACGTTGACGAATCTGCACTGAATTGGCCAGATACTGATTCTGCCAGTTCTATCTGCATTTCCTCCATCGGTACTCAAATCCACAATTAATTCATCAGGAATTTGTTTCGTATCAGTTTTTTTGAACGTGTCTTTAATCACTTCTTCCAGTCCTATATGCAAGTAATCTCCTGGAGGAACTTTAACTAATGGAACAGGTTGAACAGGAGTTTGCATTAAAGTTCTATAGTCCGACGGTATTTTTGCAAAACAGGAGTGTAATTTCAAAAGTTTTAAGATATTTGAGCCTTGGGTTTGATTTATCTTATTGTCAGCAAAACATATTTGTAGTTTGTCCCTGAAAGATAATGCTTCATCGTCATCTGAATCATCGGAAAATGAGGTATACATTGAGATATCACTTGAACTGTCATCAAAAGAAGATTCTGAGCAGTCAGAATCAATACAGTTCGGCTCATCTTTTTCTTCATTATACTGAAAACTCATATTATTGTGATCAAATCTTTGTTCGGAAATATTTGCTTCATTTACTTCTACCTGCTGATCATTTGGTTTAACAATGAAGTTGGATTTTAATAAAGCTTGTAAAACTTTTTTTCAGAACGTTTATTTCTTTGTTTCAGTTTACTGCCTATTTCATTAATTTTTTTCCTTCTGAACTTTAACTTTTTAGCCTTTTTCAGTTTATTTATTTTTATTCTGCCCATGATTTTTTTCAAGTTAAAACTCCACGCGTAATCTGTATTAAGAATTAAATCCATTATTCGACTTTCATGGTTCAATATTTTGATATCAATAAATTTATTAAATAATACGTAATATTTGATTTTATATTTAAAAAAAGTAATAATTATTTTATCCTTTAATACTCTATTGAAATTTTATATAATACACAAATTAGAGATATTAAAGTTATATAAAAGCTTTTTTACTCAAAATCTCCAAGTTTCTTTTTGCTCATGTTTTAAACTATAATATACAATAATTCAGTTATATATTATTATTGTCACATTAAAAAATTAATGCAAAATGAAATAATTAAATATAACATTTTTTAAGAAATGATGTTCCTCTTAAGACATGAAAAAAGTTATTGTTTTTAATCGCATCATAATACATAAAACTGTAAAATGTATTTTATTTTTCAAATAAAAAGTATTATACAAAAATACTACTTTATTTTTCAAATAAAAAGTATTATATAAAAATACTATTTTATTTTAAGTTCTAACTAATTGAATAATATATTTTTTTATTATAAAATTACGTATTGTTTTTAAAATAAATATATCTGTTTATAATAAAAGATCTACAGTGTAGTAATAATACAGTATCAATCACAAAAAGGTCAATTAAATTTACTTCTGATTTAATTTAAATTTTTTTTTATGTTTATATATTATTAGGATTTATAAAAATCAAATGTGTGAGAATATTATTATATTTCTTTTTCATAATTGAGTTACATTTTTGAAGATTAAATAACTTAATTATATATATTTATATATATTTATTTGTTTTGAGATTATTTCATAATTTAAGTAAATGTAATAATTGTTACTCATAAAAAATAATAATGATATCTGAATTTGCATCTTTAGAAAACAACAATTAAGTGAAGTATTTAATCAGCTATTTTAAATTACTACATATTATATAACATAACCTACATGCTTGAAAGTTGATAAAAATTTACTTACACTTATTTAGTTTTAGATGATTCCAGTTATTTCTGTGATTCAAAGAATTGCTATTTTTTGTACAATTCGTAATACCCACAGTTATTTTAACAAGTAAGAGGTTTTTAGTTGAAAGAATTCAGATATTTTAGTTCATTGTCACGTCTGCGAATTTTTTTACGGCTGCCAACGACTATTACAGAACAAAATTTGATGTGTCCATCATAAATCAATTATTACTACATTTCGAAACTACATCATAGTTATACATGATGAACTAAAGATGTGTCACATTTATTCATCAATAATGTACATGATCCTAATTAGTTGTAATTGAGCAATGATTTATATTTTAAGGATAAGTTTAAATTATCCCTGAATTTGAAGTATTCATTAAATATCAATTATATATAAATCATAGCTCACTAAATCAAATGCATACAAAATTTACTAAAAGTTGACTCCACGTTTTGCCATCTGGGCAGAAGTTGAAATTAAAGAACAACCGAAAAAGAAAAAGTGCGAGGAAAAAAACAAAGGAAAGAAAAGTAAAGGTAAATACACCCAAATGAAGGTACACAGAGAGAACATTCTGGTCATACTTACTATACTTCTAGTAAATTTTACTAGAATGCTAGTAAATTCGGGACAATTACGATTTCTGTTACATTTTACCCGAAATCCTAGTAATTGCAACTAGAATTCTTGTTACGGTTACTAAAATTTTGGTAAAATATTACAGAAAATCGTCATTGTCCCGACTTTACTAGCATTTTGGTAAAATTTACTAGAGGTATAGTAAGTACAACTAGAATGTTCTCTCCGTGTATACAATAATAAGTAGACTTGCTAAATAAACTGTTTGAAAAGTTTGAACTTTTTTTTGAAAAGTTCAAACAGCTCAAACAATTCAAAGCTAAAATGGTTAAAACAGTTCAAATGGTTCAAAAAGTTTAAAGCTTATTTTGATGTATAATTTCATATTTTATTTATTCAAATGAATGAATAATATTGTAAAATGTATTTTCAAATTAATAAAATATTGTTTTGGTATATTTTATAAAATTTTTTAAACTTTTTAGAATAAAGTTAGTTTACAATAAATACAAATATGTAAATTCAATCACTTCTTGTGTTAAAGTGCATTTTATACCTACTAAATTTTGGAGTTGTTTTTTTTTGTAATTTAAAATTTTAATAAGATTTTTAAGAGAACCTGATTTTTTCATGTATTTTATTAATTTATAATTTCAAATAAACTCTGAATAAAATGCTAAATGAACCTCAAATTTAGTGCTGCTCTTTTTTTGAAATTCAAAAATGTTCGTTCCTCACAAAAATTTTAACGAATATTAAAAAATGTTTGAACTATTTGAATATTTTTGAACTTTTTAAGTTTCTTGAACTGTTGAAACTAGTTTAGTGTTTTAAGTTTGTTCAGCAAGCCTAATAAGAAGCTTTATATATGTATATATACAATTTTGGCAAAACTTTTGAGAAATTGTTAAATTTATTTTCATTTCATCAGATACGAAATGCATAAAATATGAATAATTTTTAAGCTCCAAAAGGTCAAATTCTTGTACAAAATATCAAACGACAATTTTTATTGGCACTCCATAATAAACTTACATATGTGTAAAGTAGATGCTCCATAATGACTAAAAATTCCCTGGTGTCTTTTTTCGTTTTAAATTTTGGCAACGTTAACTATAATCGGTTAAATAAAACACATTAAAATGTATGTTAAAAATTTCATTTTACTCGGAAAAACATAACAAAAACTCTGTCTAATAATTTTAAATTAATTATTTTATATTCACATGAAATACATTCAAACAAACTTAATTAGATTATTGTATATTTATTAACACTAGAAAGGCCGTCAAGTCAGTACCCCCTAGAACGGCCGTTGGCACCAAAAATGTACCTTACTTATATTATTATAAATTCATATTAAATATTAATTTTTTTGATTATTTATGACTAATTCACGTGAATAGAAATAAAATTTAATACTTTTAATAATTCTTAATTGTTTATTTATTATTTATTAGCAATAATATCATATCAAATCACAGAAAACATTTTTATCTTTGGTATATTTCGAAAAATTATAAACATTAACATCGATAATCTTTATAAAAAAATAAAATGTAATAATAATTTACTACTCAAAAATAATATTATAATAATAATAATAATAATAATATACGATCACATCAATTTCGTTGACACTCTGAACAAATAGACAGTTTTGTGCTGTACATTTTTTGCACACAACTTTTTTACATGAGAAGCAAAAATTTGAACTACGTCCGTTCTGACAAGAGCTTTTTATTTGACATCTCCGTCTAACATTATCGGTGACATCTGCTTTTTCTGTTTCTTGATCCTTTTCGACTGGAACATCCTCTTTACCTCTGTTGACAATATTTTCCTGTGCAAGTTCTGTTGCTAATTTGATGATGAAATCCCGTCTAGAAATTTTTTAATTGAGAACTTTTTTGTCCACAACATCAACACCAGCTTTCGTCTCGTTGTAAAATGTAACAGTTTCTGGCTTTTTCTTCTCGTTTCGGCAAAGCTGAATATCTGAATGCATAGACCTAAGAATAATCACATTCTTTTTAGGTTTTCCCTGGTACACAGTTAACGTAGTGTCGCCTGTTTTCAAAACTTGAGTGCTGTAAAGCGTTTCTCGGGCATCTTTCACATCAGCAGGTACCTCTTTTCGAGCGCGATTAACTGTTCCAACCAAACTGGTTTGTAACTTTCTTAAATCATTTGCTAGTTTAAGTGACGTAAAAAAATTATCACAAGTTACGTTTCGTCCTTTTCGTGTATATTTGGTTCTATTAATTTCGTCACCACATAATCACCAAGTCTTTGATCAGTCGGCCGCTGCTCGTCCTTTCCAAGATATGGTATGATGTTGAGCAAATATTTTGAGTCGTTGTCGACAGCCAGCCAAAATTTTTGCCCATATTTGTCAGGTTTTGATGCTATAAATTGAATATGAAGACATCTACATTTCGTTGGGAATAGCTGTTCGTCAATTGTCACATGTGGTCCAGGACGATAGCAGCTCTGTATATTAGTGACAAATCGGTCAAATATTTCAGAAAATAGTGCATATTTGTCTGTTTGTAATCTTCGAAGTCTTGTCCACTTATCGTCAAATCTTAAAAATCTTAGAATTTCTTTGAATCGATTTCTCGACATGGCCTTTTTGATGAATTCTATACCCCAGTCTTTAGACCAAAGAAAATCAACTGCAAGTCCTTTTCTTCCAGTAACTCCTCGTACGTATAAAATAGCAATAAATGCAAGTAATTCCTACATACTTAATGACCATTCTTCATTGTCCAGTTGTCTGCGAGCCTCCTTTTGCGTGTATGTTATAATTTTGGTTAAAATGTGCTTGTCAATCATCAATGGCCAGGCAGATGAAATGCTGTCCTCGGATATGTTGCGCTTTGCGTATGATGCAGGTCCGGGCACTTCTTTGAGGACGTTCTGCTGAGTGCGTCGGCCAGGTGCCCTATTATTTGGTCCAAGGATCTCCCATATTGTGCCATCAGATTATATTAGTTCTGAACCAATTTTCATAGAAGAAAGCGCGTGTCTGTTTCGGCCCCTTCGTCCACGACTAGCAAATCTGCTTCCTCTGTTTGTACATAAACTTGCTGAAACACCGTTATGAGCATTCGAAATTGGCGATTCTTCAGAAGCAATATTTGACTGTTGGTTCTCGACAACTGCGGTTCCTAATCAATCAGAAATAAAAATAAATTAATTTCAAGACAATTTTACAGTATTATAAATCGAGCACTAGTTGACATTATTATTAAATACCTCGTCCTAGACCGCGCCCTCTTGGTCTACCTCGTCCCACACCGCGTACTCTAGGTCTACCGCGTCCTCTTTGTCCACGTGAAATTACTGGAGGATTTTCTTGGACTGCTGAGTTTGAAAATCCATCCTGATTGGAATCATGAACCGCTGCAGTGTTTTCTACAATTGTTTTTACCAAACTCATTAGGTATCAAGTGCAAAATAAAAAACAATGAAACATAACCTCAAATTAAAACCATTCTTTATTATACCTGATTCTTGAAAATTTGATGCGGATTCATTTTCATCTTCATCTTCACTTGATTCAGAAGAACTTTCATTTTCACAAGACTCGTTCCAGTCTTCATCACTAAAATCGCTTTCTTCGCTGTCAGAAATGTCTGAAACGTCTACCGGGATATCTCGCAATTTTTTTAGTTTATCCTTTACTTTACTCATAGTTCTCGAGGAATAAAAACAATATATCACATATAAAGAATTTACTGAACTTTACACTGTTATGTTTCGACGCAGAATTGTACCGACTATGTACCTAATATCTGAGAGAACGCCGTACTAAAGGTAAACAAATATGGTGCAATTATTATGAAATTCAAAAAAAGAAACACAATATGATATAAATCATAAAACTACAATTATTTTTAATGACAAATATTAATTTTGCATTTAAAACTTGACAGTTACCATTCATAATTCAAACCTGAAATAAAATGCTTATTATCTTTATTTTTTTGTTTTTTCTTTTTTTTAACGCTCTCTATACTTTTTTGTGTCACAAACAATAAAATATAAATCATATTTTATTAATATCATTCAAAATAAATATTATTTTTTAATTATTATTAATTATTTTACTGAATTATCACACTGGAATAAAACTGTTCCAACGGCCGTTCTAGGGGGTACCTATATGTAAAGGCATAATAAATAAGATTTTGACAATAAACTTAAGCAAAAAATGTTTATCATGCTAAAATATGAAAAGTCACAAAATTTCATAAAAATCGGATTGATAGCAACAAAGTTATGAGCAAAAACTTTCGCACGTGGTACTAAAATGTGCCGCCGGCCGTTCTAGTGTTAACAAACGAAATTTATATAATGATATTTTAACTTATTTTTACAACTGTTTAATTGATTTATTTTATAACAAATTAAATTCATTGTTAGATTAATGAACTGTAAAATAAAACAAATTGCTGAATGAAATATGTTTTTAACAAAGATTATTATATTTTGATTATCTAATTTATTTTAATTAAACTTTATTTCTGAAAAAAAATGTATTCAATTATTCAACAATTATATATATATTGAAGATGAAACTGATTCGGAGTGCGACATTTGTTATTCAGAAGATGAGAGCGAAAATGATGATACCAAAGAAGACAAGACCGAAAAAAGTGAAGAGACCAACAATATTCAATTTTCTTAGGATATAAATAAGAATATTATAATCAATGAGTTCGAAGAAATCACCGGCCCAAAACATGATTTGCCTGATGGATGTAACGAGTTAGCATATTTTAAATTATTTATGGATTCCGATTTATTTAAGTCGATTGCACAAATGACGATTAAACACGCATAGTACATATAAAAACAAAATGGTGTAAAAGATAAACGTTGGTATAATGTAAGGGCTGCTGAAATTCGAGCGTATATCGGTACATTGATGTACATGGGCATCGTTCAGTTGCCACGAACTAAAATGTATTTTCAGAAATATTTTGTAAGTTGTCCACCAGTGAGAGATGCTTTTTCATACGACAGGTTTAAAAAAATTGAGCAGTACTTGCATTTAGCAGATAAAGAAAAAGAATCAAGTAGTCCAGACAAAGATCTTTTATACAAGTCCCGTTTAGTTTTACATGTTGTCAATAAATTCAAAAAAATTTTATTTGCCAAAAAAAGAACTGGCGGTAGATGAAGTTATAATTAAATTTAAAGGCCGAAATTTTATGAAGCAGTATATGAGCCAGAAACCCACCAAATGAGGCTTCAAAACATGGGCTATCTGTGAGAGCGAGTCTGAATACTTATTGAGATGTAAAATTTATTTAGGAAAAAAAGAGCTGAAAAATGAAAATCTTTTATTTGGTGAACAGGTTGTTCTCGATATGTGCGAACTTTTTCTTAACAAACATCACCAATTTACTTTGACAATTTTTTTAGTTCTGTCAAATTAATGTGAACACTTTTAGTAAAGAAGACATACGCATGTAGAGCAGTTAGGCCAAATAGAAACAGATTCCCCAAGAAGCTTAAGCCTTCGAAAAAGGTAAAATTGAAACGCGGCGAGACAAAAATAATGCAATGTGGTGACGTGAATACTATTTTATGGCAAGACAAAAGAGAAGTCCGTGTGTTATCAACGAATTCTAGTCCTTTAAAGCAAGTTCCTGTGATAAAAAAGACTGGTAAAGGAAACCAAAGAGTTACTGTTGATTGTCCTTTAGCTATAAGATTGTACAACAATTTTATGAATGGTGTAGATCTATTCGATCAAAAGCGCCAGTACTACGATATTTCCCAACGGAGAGTTAAATGCTGGAAATATGTGTTTTTTTGTGATCAATGTTTGCATTATCAACTCTTTCATATTATTCAAGGTTTCGACTAAGTCAAATGGCAAAAAGGATGATATTACTTTGTTAAAATGTTAGCAAAACTTAGCTTTACAGATGATAAGAAATTTTTCAAGTAGGAAGCAATGGAAGCTTATTCCAAAACCTAGGGTGCCTCATGTAATTTGCAAAATTAAAAGCCCCTGAAGATGTGTATATTGTAAAACAATAGGTCAAAAAACTAACTCTGGAAAACCAGTTCTTACTACATGGATATGTAAAAGTTGCCAAGTCCCTTTGTGCAAGTGTAAGAAATGTTTTATTTTCTACCACAAAACGTGATACAAACCTGTAATCATACAGTTGCAAATTTACAGTTGGCAAAAGAGTTATTTTTATTAAAAAATTTAGCTTTTATAAATTTAGCATGTCACAATAAATAATTATATTTGTGTAAATTAATTTTAACGGTTCATATAAAAAAACATAATGTGATGTTAAATAAAACTGTATTTATAAAATGTTAAAACTGTAGCAATTCAGTTATTGTGCTCATTGTAATATAAATTATTATACAGGGTGTACAAAAAGTTCCGGGACGGTCAAATATCTTGCGAAATACGCAACAAATCGAAAATCTAAAAATATACGTGTCAAATATTTTCAAATGATCTATCTCATGACATCAAACTTG
>JABFPM010002501.1:0-16522 GCA_022817325.1 Idris sp. 1 HC-2018 | reverse complement strand
TCCATGAAAAACATTGACTTATTACATAAATAAAGCAACTTAATTATCAATCATTTTCTATCTTATTATTGTAAACTTTTTTTAAATTCTTGAAAAACTTCAGAAAAACTATTTGAAAACTGATTATTCCACAATGTTTCATTTCAACTCTCCCTATTATTGTATACTTTTATAATTTTTCATAGATAGCCAATTATAAGTTCAGTTCATTATCCATTTTAATACAGAAACTTATTTTTATCATTGATGAAAATTATTTCTGATATATCAAATCTTTTTTTTACAAAGAAGTATCAAGCTATTTTTATATTTTTTAGATATAGCTGAACTGATGGAATTCGATATTGGATTAACATATAATAGGAAAACGGGGTTTACTGTTACATCTTCTTGAATTAGAAAATTTTGTAAAACTTGATCATAAGATTGGGTCTGCACAAAATCAACAAAATAAATTCTTTTTATATTTCTCAAATAGACTTGAAGTCATTCAAAATTAATTCACTAAATAACACTTCACCTCATTCGTTCTATTTTAAACGATTATTCAGCCAAATTTTAAATACAAATATTGAGTTCAGATTTTCTTTTTAAACATAATTTATCATGAAATTTTGGTCAAACTCAAGTGTTTTGTCGCATCTTTTTACAATCATTTTCTAAAAAAACGCGACTTATCACTGCAAATATTGCCATTAAATTGTATTTTTCTACATTTAAAAGCTCAATATGCTTTATAGTGATTAATAATAATTGTTTAAAAAAATAAGTATAATTATCAATTTAAACATAAATAATTACGTATTTAAATCTTATGTCATCAGCAGTGTACTGTAATTTTATGTTTAAATAATAATTCTCGCACACAAAAAGTTTACAAACAATAAGAAGAAAAATGCAATTCAGTTTTAATAAAAGCGCCAGACTCAATAAATCTCAAAAAAGTTGATTTGTCTTGAAAAATTGGCTCCATAAAATGGATGAGTTGATCGCTCAAACGAGTAGCGGTGCCGGCGATACGCACCACGTGGGTGGACTGGCCCGTCAAGGATCATTCACAATGGACACGAAAAGTAATACGTTACGCAAGCGTTTGAGCGCCCGTTTAAACGCACCAGCTTGTGTAGCACGAATTGATTGCAAATTTACTTTTATTTTTGTAGAATTGGAATCAAATTTTTTCTCATTTTTACAAAATAAATAGCAAAGTAGATTACGAATTTCAATTAAATTAAATATTTTTGTTTTATTTAAACTTTTATAGTTCGACTTGCTGAAAAATGTTCATTCTGAAGTTTAATTGAAAACTGTACTGAGAGCTTTAAAATTTTTGTCTACAAAATCTGTGAAAATTTTCAAAGTTTTTTAAATAATGCATATATTTTTTAAATCTAAAAAAAGTTAGTTAAGAAGTTGAAGTTTAAAAATATTTTTTAAGAGTTGGGTTTTTTTAATTAAGCAGCTTAGAGATGAGAAAAAGTTATGGGCATAATCATGAATCTAGGAAATTAAAAACAACTCAAAACAATTTGTTGAAGGATTTTTCCATTTTGATCTTTGAAGGAAAGAGATTGTCAAAATATTGTATGAGCTGTAGAGGATTTGAAGTTTAAAAATGGTGTAAAAAAGAGGAAAGAACATTCCAAAATCTTAGGCTATTTTTTTAAAAAATCCAATAACTTTATTTTCGCTTTTTTTCATTCTCCAATAACACTTGTTGAACAATAAGTCGAATGATCCCTTAACTAACTTATTTTTTAGATTTAAACATATATGCATTATGTGAAAAACTTTAAAAATTTTCATAGATTTTGTAGAAAAAAAATGTTAAACCTCTCAGTACAGTCTTCACTTAAACTTCAAAATGAACATTTTTCAGCAAGTCAAAATATAAAAGTTTAAATAAAACAAATATATTTAATTCGATAAAAATTCTTAATCTACTTTGCTATTTATTTTGAAAAATGAAAAAAATTGATTCCAATTCTATGAACCAAATCACAAAAAAAGTAAATTTGCAATCAATTCGTGCCACGCAGGTGCGTTTGAACGGGCGCTCAAACGCTCGCGTTTGCGTAACGTATTATTTTTCGTGTCCATTGTGAAAGAGCCTTCATTGGACGCCGCGTCCTGATCACGTGAAACGCACGAGGTCTTGCGCGTGCGCACGCGTATTCGTGCGCATTACGACTCGTGATCTACGGCGACGGCCCGGCAGTTTCATTCAGGCGTCCGATTCAGAATTGCTCAAGTTCGGCCGCCTGACACTACCCATCATGAAGCACCACTTTCCGTCCTGACTTTTACTCCCGAGTACTTTTTTTAATCTATGAAAACTATAATATACTTTTTAGAAAATTTTCTTGCTTAATAATATACTTGTGCAATTAGTGATTTTGTTGTCAATTTAAAATCCAAACATTATTTTGAATAGTGTGTGTGAAATTAAAAAAAAAACGAGAACTGTGATACCAATTTATTTAAATAAGGTAATTTGGAGCAACTTGTCACTTTAAGTGGGTAAGTTTGTCGCTTTTTTTTGAAGTGTAGTTTTACTTACACGGAGAAAGCACCGGTGTATACGGATAAGCCGGTCGGGGTCGCTGACCGAAGTCGCGAGATTTAAATGTACATTCATCTGAAAATTGTTCATTTGGATTTTAATAATTAAAGTTTTATTTATTATTTAGCTGTAAAATTAGTGTTGACAGGTATCACAATCAGATTGAATTACTCGGTGCTGTGAGAAAAAAGGGGGATCATTTTGCTGTTTTATTGTTTGGCACGAGCTTAATATTGTCCAAGACCGGTCTATTTGTACAATATAAATTCTACGAAAAGAACAAGTTTTAAGTTAAAAATAAAAAATATATATATATAAAAAATAGTTTTATATTGTTCCGGTTTTTATTTTAAATGCACAATCATTTTTCTTCTATTTTTATATGAATTAAATTTTAAAAATTAATCTATTTTTACATTTATATTAAATTACACGGTGTTAATTTGATTCAAAAGTTTGCTATATTTAAAAAAGTACAACTCGATATTTAATTTCAATTTCTCCATTACATAAATGGCAACAATTTCGAAATTATTATTCCGTTTAAGTTAATAATTAGTTTTTTTCTATATCGACTTACATTATTGAGGCACGCTTAAGACCTTATCGTTAACAATTTTGTCTTAAATAAATGTTCATAATTGATATTATAAGATTTTAATTGTCAGAGATAAAGTTCATATGCATATATATGTCTATTTTTTTGAGCATGATAACCACTATAATTTAACAAGAATCAATAAACAGATGTCCGTCTTCTGAGGAACAATAAATTAAAATTTAAGTCAATCTATTATTGAGCCAATGAAAAGTGATGGTACGACTTTTTGGACAATGGTCTAGTTCATTGACTCTGATTGAAACACTTAACATTATTATATTTATTAAAATAGAATCACGTTTTATTGAATTGAAGGCTTTTTGAATTTCGTTTGAGCCTCACAAACATATTCCGAAATATCTCTACTTTTTCTACAACTATTTCTTGTGGTATTCTAACGGTTGCCTTTATTTTAATATATCCACTTTTTTCGACTTGTTGTTGACCAAAAAACAAAAGTCACTATGACTTTCACTTTGCCCAAACATTTTTTAATTAATAATCTCATGAATAAAGAACAGATTATTTTATGAATGAAATTAAAATAAACGTCTATCCTTATTCTGACTTTTTGCGGTCTGAAAGAAAACGCGACGAAAAAAAAGTGTCACGGAAAAATGGTACATATCATGTTTCGATAAACCATGTCGGTCTGTAAAAATGTGTCACCGGTATGCATCTCAGTAGGCGAGATACGAAACGAGTTGTTAAGGGCGTTTCACTGGTCCAACCACTCACACATAATAATCTTTTCCTGAGATATTTTTGGTGTCTTGCTTGTTTCATTCCCACACATACACATCTGTCAAACTTTCTCCACATTATTATGCGCTTCATTCATGTACAAATCGTCAACAAAATCGAACTGAAAAGTTGGTCTATTTACAATTTAATCATGTACATACAGTTATGGTGCTTGTACCTCAGCGTGTCACCAATCTATTCTATTTATTATACACTTACAAAAAATTAAATGAATGAATACGAATTGTTTGCATATTGAATGCATTAATAGATTTGATTTTAATTCAAGTAAAAGGTTTTGTAATTTTGTCTAAAAAAAGAACCTGTTTTGATAATTAAAAAATTATAATAATGATCTTTAAATTCTATTGATTACACGTGATAACCAGATGGTTAGGGTGTGAACATTTCAATTGACAAGTGTGATCGAATTAGTTTTTGCTTCGTTAATTTTAATACATTTTTGTAAACACAAATGATTATTTTAATTACTTTAAATGCGAACACAAACTCTGTTGTTCATTGATGCTTTAAGATGATTTTATAAAACACATATATATGACAGCACTTGATTATTATTTATTATCATACTTGCAATAAAATTTGAGTCTTTATATAAACATTAGTTTAATAGCAAAAGATAATAAGTTTACACGGCAAAAATGAAAATTACGCGACAATTATAGTAAAATTGCATTTCAATTCTAGGAAAAACATTTCTTTAAAGAACTTTGACCTTTTATCAAACTTACTATGAAATATAGTACTTGATCATGAATTAAAGTATATCTGTATATGTTATCTTATAGTAAACTGTACATAAGTTGTTTTAGTTTATCTTATTTTATATTTGTAAGATCATGTGTATTTATGTGTCTTAACATAAGTTATTTTGGATTATCTCAATCTAAGTTTGTATTTTAAAAGTTTATTTTGGCAGTGTGTCCCACTGAAACAAAATGTGTAAATTTTGTATCGTCTAATAAAAAAGCTGTATAAATTAATTTGATTTAAAAATCTGGAACTTATTGCAACCCCAATTACAACTTCAATGTTTAATAATTAATCAATCTTGTCATTGATATTATCAGTCGTATAATATAATGCGTGATGTAATTTTCCGTCGCCGATTAATAATGTAAAAGGTTTGTAAGTGAAACTTAAAAGTTACAGCTATCAACGTATCACTATGATACAAATTTCGTCAAAGTCGGAACATATTTCAATTGGGCGCCAAACATTATAGTTAAATTTGTGTTTTACTTTTTATCGTGTCTTTTAAATCTCATCATGCGGCGTTATTTTGAGCTTTCAAATGACAACATATCTTATCGCCAAGACAATAAAGATATTAAGTATGCATTATGATGAAATAATAATACCCGATGCACATACAACGGGAGACATTCATTCGAATTAGATCGCGCACAATAGCTACGTAAGATTTACAACTTGAATTTTATAAAGAAGACGTCTCTTTATAAAAATATTGCTCGATTATCGCGCATATTCTTATTCATTGTGGAGCGAGGGCACCAACGTCATATAAAAAAATTGCGTTCATTTTTCAAGCGATAGTGCTTAATTAACAGGAAATTCATTTATAAAACTATCTCTTGTATACTAGAGGTTGCATTTTTATAAGTTTTAGTTTTAAAATCGAGTTTCCTTTTAATGAACGTACAAAATTGTAATTTTTTATTGTTGAATAATTATTTATAAAAACATTTAATTGACTAGAAAAGTCTGTCAATCGTCTGGCAAGTAATTTAGTTTAGAGAAAAAAACGTCTGGCATTAATATAGTAGAAAATATTGGTAGTGCATATAGGTTTAATTCAGATACATTGCCAAACCTTCCGCAAGGTAAAAATTAGTCCGGAAAGTATGGGTCTGATAAAAGCTAATAATTTTTTGATTAGACAATAAATTTTATTGGCAAATGTTAACTTAAAATTAAAGTCAATTTAAATGTAAAATTAAATTCAAGTTTGAAATTAAATAGGTTTACTTTATTTGAAGAAAATCAAGTTATCCTGTTTATACATTTTTTTGATGTTTCAATAAAGCTGACTTTTTTATAATAAAAAAGTGTTGGAATTATTTGTTCGACAAATAATAAAAGATTTTCTAATGTCTAGCCGAAATTATTTGCCAGACAAAAATTGCGAGACTTTTGCCAGACTAATTTCTTCCATCCGGTTAATCACTTGCAATAATAAAATGTAAATCTCACTACCTGTTTTATTTGTATGATATCAGGCATGCCAATCGTTTAGATTATATCAACCGTAAAGTATTTTTGAATCTGAACCCAGGTAATTATGTCGATAAACAGTCTAACATTTTAACGCAATGAAAAATGTTTGATATAATTAATTTTACAATGTTGTGTACTTATTAATTGCTGCAAATTTTCTTTAAAAATAGTTACTCATGCAAAATAAAATATCGATTAAATAAATAACAATTTTAAAATGATTTTTCAGTCTGCTTGTGTACATGTATTAAAATAAATGAAATTTCATCACTTAAGCTAAAAGTCTGTCAAAAATGTAAGATCAGCAAATAATTTCAATGACATTTTGTTGTAAAAATAGTGCGATCGTAATCATTTCTAAAATTAACAAAAGATAAACAGGAATAAAAGCTTCGACATAATGTAAAAAAATCTGTGTTTGTTTTCGGAGAAAATTTGTTCGGTTTTACGTCACGAACTTTTCTTGAATATAAATTTAAGTAAAAAGAATACAAACAATAATTAAGTGAAAATGATATAATAACAGTATGTGATTTGTTACACATGTGAAATAAAATCGCGCATTTAAGTCAATTGAGGGAGAACCTCTCGACCTGCGTTACCTCGATAAAAATGAAAACGAAAAAGAAAAGTCAAACGATTGCGATGAAAAAAAAAATTGATATTATTGTCAGTCGCGTTATTTTTGTATCGTTCAACTTACTTTCTGTCAGCTATCGTTTGGTTTTTTTGATAAAAAAAAAAAAATAAAAAATTTAAAATTATCGGAATTTACGGAGAGAAGCTGTGGGCAAGTTTCAGACACGATTGTGAAAGTTTAAAATTGGGTTTACTGGTCATTGGTGAAAGAGATTGAACAAAAAAAAGTATTTTTTCTTTCTTTGAGTAATTTTTTGTATAAACATATTCTCAATTTCCTCTTCTGGTTTTATTATAAAACTTCATTTAAAAAATTACTAATTTCATAATTAACTTGATAATTAACTTCATAATTAATTTTGATAATTTTATATGCGAAAAAAGTGAAGTTGATTAAAAGCAATTTACTTTTTATGTGAGCGAATTTTTCTTGTCTGCGATTGTGCAATTGAATCAAAAAAGAAATGAAAACTCCTGTCGAGCAAAACAGGAGTATTTTATGCTAAAAGCGCCGGTAATATTATCGGTACAGCAACACAGTGTGGGCAAAAGTAACTGAATTGACGAGACGAATTGCTATCTTGTATCGTAACTTTAACGAGCGATTATTCATTTAAATGGCCGAGGATGGGTGGCTATTTTTGTAGCATTAAGATCATTTCTTTTTTTACAATATCATTTTCATCCGTGATTCACTAACTGGAAAATGTTAAATAAATTATTATTAAATAATTGAAGCCGAGAAGTTGTAAATAATTACACCATTTTAGAAAAATATTTTAATCCGCCAGATTAAACAAATAACAACTTTAAGAATTACAATTTTTTACTTAAAATCTCGTTTAAAATTTATTAAAACAAAATATACTTAACAAATTAATATTTGTAAATACAGTAAAATTAATATTAAATAAAATAAGTTGCTTCATTTAGATCGTTAAAAATGTAGAGTTTCTTGAACTATAATTATTTAGGTGTTGTATAATTATTATTAGACTTTATATTGTTTCGTTACATACAAAATTATTTAATCATACATAAACAATAATTATATAAAAGTTTTTGTTTTATCATTCTGCATATGTATTATAAACAAGTTTTTCTTTTATCAGGTTTTTTTTTCTTAATAAAATAAAATATATATTTAGATTATCACTTAAAATGAATTTTATGCAAATATTCGACCATTTTATTTTGTCATAAATCAAATCACCAATAAATGTCAACTCTTGTGATATCGAATCACAAAAAGCGTGTTCTTCTAATTTTAGACTTCTGATTCTTAATGAAATATCATATGGTCTAATTAATCAAAATTGTTACACATTTCTCAGAGAAAAATATAAAATGTATGTCAAAATGTTCCATTTGTTTTAATGCGACGCTTGTTATAATTAACCTTCATTAAATGATAAGTGCGAGTGTCAGCAAAAACTTACGATTAGATTTTCTTCTTAAAATTTTTTTAACCCCTTGTTTAGTTTATGATTATCATGTTTCTAAATTGAAGTGATGTGAAATTGTAGATTGTTTTAGATAATCATTTTTGTGCACGCTCTAACAGCGTGATTTAATACCAATCAAATGAGTCATAATGCGAAAATAGAAGTGCAATTAAACTAATATGTCAGTAATACTTTTCACTATTAATATACCCTTATCTCTTATAACTTCTACTTTGAAGACACTGAGAAAAAGTGCCGATTCTTCAATTATTGTATAACTTATTAATTTCATATAATTACCGATAACGCTAATTAATTGGCCAATTAATCAAAAGTAATTGATTATTATTAATATATCGATTATGATTAATTTTATCATATGAACAAAATTCATTTAACTTTGTAAACACCTTAAGAAATAACTTTTTATATTTAGTTCTGGCGTTAAAATATCAAAGTGTCACACTTTGCAAACAGCTTTATGAAGAAAAAAATTACTTAGTAGTAAGTTGCATTAATATTTTGTTTGTTATATAAAATAAATTTAAAAAATACCTTAAATTCTTAAATGAAAGCACTTATTTTAATGAAATTTTGTGTCCAATAAATTCTTTTGATTTGTATACATTTTGTTATCCATTTTTTGAGATTTATTTTTAAGAAAGATATTTAATTTTTACTTAATTGGCATATTATTTGTTTTTACATAAATTTTTTTAAAATAAAATTCGAAAAAAAGTATCACAATCGTTGGACCGTATCCATTGAATATGACCCCTCGATCACACTTCGATCTAAATTTAATTTGATAAATTGAAAGGATTTCCTTTTATTTTTTTAAAGGAAGATCATCAAAATATTTCATTTTGGAAATGCGATCAAAATTACATTTCAAAGCGTAAAATAGTCCTGTTTTTTACAAGAGAATCTCAGACAATTATATTTATATTACATTTTTATATTCAAGAAGAAGTTTGTATACGAATAAAAAAAAAGCTCACATAAAAAATCATTTTTAACAGTTTTTTGTATGATTTTTTTGTCTTCCGATAAAGGATATAAAAAATCATGGCATTATGATTTACGTATAATTACTTGGTCATGACAGAATACTCAAAATGCTGCCAAAAGTTGATTAAAAATAGATATGTTGGAGAGGTGTTCGCGCACTTTTAGTATACCGCGTTGCTTTGACACTGCCAGTGAGTTGCAGTCAATTAACGCGTAAGGTATCGTGTTTATCCTGCGTCGTTCGATCAAAAATTAACACCTGTTTCTCAAATTTATTAATACCCAATTCATTGCCAAAGTCGACACTCTCATTTGTTATAAAAAATTTCTCATTAAAAATTAATTACTCACCTTCAGTTCAACTAAAACTTTGTAAGTTTGTTGTAAAATTTTTTTCCCCTAGATTAAAAAAATGTCTTTTGTCATTTGTAATTAAAAAAGTTTAACTGTATAATTAAAACAAAGTCTATTTCTTGTTTCAGGTCTAAATGTGTTCCATAGCGATGCCAGCGGAATTGCTTTTGAGTCACCACAACCCTCCTGCTTATAACCCTTTACTCTACAGTTCCTTAATGGTAACAACGACGCCGGCTATTTCAAATATATCAGTCACTCAAAAAACGGCCATAAGACCGTGTCTCTCCAGTGGCTCGCTCGAAATAGACGGGCTTTTGAAAAATGCAGATGCTCCAGACTCAAATTGTTGCGATAACAGCAAGAAAAAAAAGAAGGTTGTTTTTGCAGACGATCGTGGCCGGCCACTTACACAGGTAAATTTTGCTTTCAAACAACAGTAAAATTTGCTTCAGTAAAATATATAAGTACAAAGTTTGATTAATTCATTAATATGTAAATTGCATTTATTTGCCATCAATTACTCAATAAAATGATTAAATTGATGCACTTAAGTCTTTTAAAAATAAAACAAAAAGGCAGGAAGCACGTGCATATATAATGAGTTTATATAGCTTATTCTTATGTCATTAAATATAACTTGGACATTCTTTTTTTTATTTCTGCCTTGTATTGTTATATTTTGAGCGGCGACCAGTGCAATTTGTGCTGGATATATATATAACACTTCGATTTGATGCCAACAAATTGTTCAGATGAATAAGATCACTTGATTCGAGAGAACCTTGATTGTCAAGTGCTGCTTTTAAATGTCTACCTGTTGAATTACAATTGCAGTTGTAAACAATTTTGATAAAATAAGATTATTCGAGTATTTCAATGAAACGCTATTTATAGATAAATAGGTAGAATCATTGAAATCTATTTTTTATGTTATGAAGGTTTTTGTATGCTTAGATTATTGATAAAAAGTAATTGTATTCTCACTTTGTATTATTGTATAGTACTGACAATTATTTTAGAATTTTTGAAACAAAGTTCATTTCGAAATTCAAGAGACACTCTTATTTGACAAATTGAACTTTTTCTTCAATATTTTAGATGAAAACCACTCTGTTGTTCTGATATTTTAAAACAGAACGCTTTCATCTGATATTTTGAAACAAAACTGCGTTAATTTTAGTTAGCCTTAATTTTATTTTATTTTTAAAACCATTTGTAGTTACACAAATATATTTTAAAAATTAAATTCCTGTTTTTTATGTTTATTGAAATAGAACTGATAAAACTTGAATAACTTTACTTTCTATACAGATACAAAAAAAATAGTAAATTTTGATTTTTAAGAATACAATTTACAATTTTAAAGTTTTTCTCAAAATTATATGAAAAAAAACTCGAGAATTGCAAATATTGAATTTGAAGAATTCAATTCTAAATTTTAAAGTTTTTGTTAAAAATTATATGAAAAAAAACTTTGTTCTAATTACACCTACAATTTTGCAGGTTCGAGTTATGACAGAGCCTAGTAATGTACCACCTTCTTGGACCAGTAACCATTTAGCAAGGATATTAGGTCGAAACAACATTTTCATGCAAACAACCGACTCAAGAAATGTTTTCAATATTTTGTCCTCGAAGAACGAAAATAACGCCTGGGAGGCCCGATTCACCCAACCTGCCAGCGATTATTTGACCTTCCGTAAGAAACTGGACGAGAATTCAGTTTGCCTCGAGAATGTGATAATTCGTGAATCGGAACAGACGGTGGTCGGTACAGTCAAGGTAAAAAATTTGGCCTACGACAAGGAGGTCGTCGTGAGAACGACTTCAGATAATTGGAAAACCCACGAGGACGTCTACTGCACATTTGTCGAACAACCAGGAGGCAACACATACAACTCTGCATTCTTAAAGCACTTGTATGACACATTTAGATTCCAAATCACGTTGCCTCTTAAGACAAACTCAATTGAATTTTGCGTTAGATATTGCATAGAAGGCGCCGAATATTGGGACAATAATGATGGCAAAAATTATATTATCGAAAAGAAATATGAGGTACATTTTTCAACACAGATTTTAGCAAAAGGTTTATCACTCTGAACCCTTTAGTAACATTTTGGAAGCTGAAGAATTCCAATTTAATTTAAGAAATATATTTAAGAAACTAATCAATACTTGTATGATTTCAAAAATGTGTAAAACCAAAGAGTTTCGTAGATTTTTGTTAAACTGAATTGGACATTTTAATTTTCAAAATGTATAGTAAAAAATTCCTTAAATTTTAGATAAAACTAGACGATTAAATAGTTTAATTCTCTTTTTTCAGTCAGTTTCTTCTTCGGATCATTGGGACCTAGCAAAAAAATGCAGCGAAATATCGCTGAGCGATCTGATAGAGCAATCGACTCGCAACATGAATAACAATACCAGAGCCCATGTGCGCAGATGGAGCGATGGTTTTGCGTCTTGGCAGCACTTAGCAAGTGAAACACCTTATTGGTGACTGAGCACCTATGAATACTCCATTTTTCTTCATCTTGTACAAAGTTGTCGTTTTTTTTACATATTGTGGACAATTATTCGTTCGAGAAAGAGAGCTCGCGGGTCAGACGAATTATGGTGCCTGCAACTCAAACGCTACATAGACATACTATATATTTTATCTATCATATTAACATGACAATCAATTTGACGACGCTTTCAGCGTTTGATGTTTCCTATGTTAAGGTAATTAACATTATCATAAACATCCAATTTTTCATATTTATATGAAAAAATTTCTATAGATCAAATTGAAAAATTACAAACTAATTTGAATTTTACTTTTCAGAATCAATAAAAAATCTTGTTCTCTATAACTACACTGTCAAACCAGGAAATAAGACATAACAGCCGTACCTTTTTATTACGGTTTTTTTTAAAAAGAGACTTGATTGGTTTATTTTTTTATAATTAAAAGTTGTAAAAAGCAATATGTTAATGGATGACAAAATGATAGAAGAAGACAAAAAAATCAAAACAAAAAATGTAAAATTCAAGTTGACGCTTTTGAAAACTGAGTGGACTTGGATTCGGGATTGTGTATTTTTGTTCTCCGTGTTACTCTCTGAAACCATTCAATTTTGTGATATAGAAAGGCTGAACGGAATTGAAAAAAAGTGCGCCTTTTAGAGAAGAAGAGCCTCAAGACTGACTATTTAATTCCACGCATCGTTTCGGCGTCGCATGACTTGTCTCTTTTTTACATAGTTTATGTTCTGTTAAAACTTTTTTTTATCTCTTACCGTAGGACTTCGTTGAATGTAACTATAGCGTATATATTGTAAATAGAATTTTTTTTAGTCAAATTGCAGCTGAGATCCTAAAAGAACCGAAATATGCCTCGATGAAATCAACTTTTTTTTTGTATAACTTATTTTTTATAATTTATTTTTTATCACGCGACGTTTTATACTTGGGTTAACGTTGAAACTTTTTGGTTTTTTACCAACCAGAGTATTTGTAGTTTTAAAATGTAATATTTCTCTAAAATAATGACTCTTAAAGTATTACATTGCTAGTCAAAAGTTTTAAGGCATGAATTTTTTTGAACTATGCTTGATGAACTTGTGCAGCTTAATTTTTATAAACTGTTGACAATAGTGAACCAACATATTTAAGTAATTTGTTTTTGGCACAATGTATTATATTTTGAAAATATAATATATAACTTTTAGCACATTGTATAAATTAATTGTTTATTATGACGTCATTATTGAGATTATTATTCAATAAAATTTTGTTTAAATAATTGCAGAAGTTAATCTAGTTTTTATACAAATATACTAGTTTTTGTACGAGATGCAATAAAACTTTTGACATATCAAATTATCCTTTCATTTCTTTTTATGTCTTAATGAAAAGCATTTGTACAGACCCTATTCTCTAGTAAATTTGTAAAAAATTTGTATAAAATTGGTATAACTTATATCCATCACAAATTAATTTTATTTTATAAAATTTTATACAAATTTTGGACATTCTTTAAGAAGTACTTGTTCATTTATGCGACTTTTGTACACGATTCGCCGAAAAATGTAAAACAAACTTATTGAAAAATGGTACAATTTTTACATTACTCTGGTTATTAGGATAGAATCAAAGTTACAAGTTGTTATGTGGAGAATATAATTGTATATTAAATATTTTTATTGTATGAAAAAAAAGAACATGTTGGTATTTACTATAGTAGATTAGAAAAATGGATGAGTCGAAAATGTTACAAAACAAAAATATTAATAAACAATCTATATTTAATATATTTGCGGTATTTAGTTATTCAATTTAATTTAAAAGTATGAATTATAATAGTTAAAATTGCAATTAAATTATTTATCGAATTGATTTTCGAACGAAAATAATTTTTCGACCTTCATTTTTCAAATCTTTTCAAAGTAATTGAAAATATAAAAAGAAAGATTTTTGAAATAAGAAGATCGTGCAAATGTGTACTCAAGTAGGCTGCAATATTTTGACAATTACAACTACAGATTATTGTTTTGTTTGACAATTAACGATAGATTGTATATAGAGATTATTATGTTACATATGTTCTTCAGAATATTATTTGAAATTTTATGATATGAATAGTAAACTATTTTCATCAATTATTCATAGTCTTATATAAAAATAAAAAATATATATATATTTAAGGATAATAAATATCTAAGGGTCATATAAATAAAAAAGTTTTTGAATTATTTACAACCATTAAAAAATTCGTATTAAAATAATAAATTTTATGTATAAAAAATATATTTTTAAAACTATTAGTATTAATTCAATTAGTATTTATTTTAATTCTAATATAATAAAAGTAAAAGATTTATAAAATATAATTAAATCGAAAACAATATCAAATTTTACATTTCATTTGTGTATTCAAATATGATAATATTGTGTTTCAAGTCGATATTCAAAGTAATATATAATTTTGTTTTCATATTATAACAGACACTCGGCTCTTTACGTTGTTATAAAACGTATAAAATTTATCCACCAAAATGGCAAGGTTAGTTAATTATAATTTTCATATTTTATAATTATTTTATAAATGTTTTAATTGAATTTGAATAAAAATGTTTTTATTAATATAGTTTAAAAATTTGTTAATAAAACAAGACTATAATATAATTTGAGAAAATGATATCCATTCTCGTGAATTAATTTGAACATAATTTGAAGTATCAAAGCTTTTTTTAAATTGAAATTATTTTTTCATTTTTTTTATATAAAAATATTAACGAAAAAAATTGTTTATTATTCTAAAATTAACATGATTCATTATAATCGAGTGTTAGAAAAATTATTTTTGAATTTATTCAATTTTTGAATTTTGTAAAAGACAGAAAAATTGAATGTGTTTTGTGTACATCATCGTAATAAAAACAAGTGCTTTAATACAAATTCTATAACAGTTTTACAATTCTTATATAAGCAATTCTGCAAATATTTTCTTGTTCGTAGATTTTTCATTTATTTAATTAACAATTCTAAAGGTGTCACTGTTTAAATTTTCAATGAGTCCAATTATTTTTGTGCGTTTAAGAGGTCAAGGAACAAACAAAGTTTTTGAAGGTGTTCCCTAAGTTTTAAAATTTCGATTTCTTCACTGTTACAATGAAATTGCATACACAATGTCTTTTGATAGTATATTTAAAGACGTCATCCTTAACATTTTTAAGAGCACCACTATTTCTAGCGTATTTTAGAAGCAAAAAAAAAGAAAAAAATGGTTCCAAAGGTGTTCCCTCAACCAAAAACTTTTCGATTTTTCTTACGGTTAAAAAAAAATAGCTGTGGAGTTGCTTAAATTAATTTAAAATAAATTTGACACTAATGTGAATATTATCGAAAATTTACAAAAGTGCTAACAAAATAATTATGTACCTAACACTTATATATGAAAGATAGAAACTAAATTTAATTTATGAAATCAAAATAAATTTAGAGCCATATGTGTGCAAAAATTATGTAATTATTATAGTCAAATTTACTATGGCTGTACTAATTTATAAATTTTATTTTATAATTTTTTTTCACTAAATTTACCACTAATTTTTAATTTTTTCAGAAACTTTATTGATAAAAAGTACAAAATGAACCAGGTACATGGTAATGGACAAAATTTTCAAAATGGTCATCATAAACAAAATCATCCACCACAAAAGTACATAGGCTTTGATGACACCATATTGTGCCAAGATCGAGTGTCATATAATAATGTGCAAGGATTTATTCAGTACTTCCCTCACAGACGTGCCAATGGTTTCGTTGTTTACGAACAAAGACAAAATTTCTATTCTGTTTCTGAACCAACATTAAGACAAGCACCTTCTCAAACTGCTATAAATTCTCCAGTCATCAATCACAACAATAACTACACCCTAAACGCTTGCAGTCCTTCTTTCAATTTTTACTCTGAATATCAACCGTACCCTGAACAGGAATATCTTTATGAAGTATTAAATCGACCAAGAGTTTATTATAATAAAATGTTAGAGGAACAAGAAGACGATTTAAATATTGGTTTTAATGTCATCGGATGCTACTGTACCAGCAATGTATATTTTGATTATGAACGGTAATACAATTTGTTTTGCACGTACAAATGAAATGCCATGTATAAAAGTCAGAATCTATTAATCTATAAACATTATTTAAATTAAGGTGGAAACAAAGTATTCGTGGATATTTAACATGTATAATTAAATGAAATGTTGAATTTTATTTAGTTTATAAGTAAATTTTTTAGTGTGAGCTATAATTTGCTGTATGAAATTGTATTTAGCTTGTAACTATATTTAGTTACAACATATTAACAAACTAAATGAAGTAAAAAAGAATTGGAACAAAAAAACA
>JABFPM010002500.1:0-16522 GCA_022817325.1 Idris sp. 1 HC-2018 | reverse complement strand
GTTGACATAAAAAGAAATTAATTTTGAGCTTATTAACGTGTATAAAACTTGGTTTTTTAATTATCAATATTTTCAATCTCAATCTTATAATATAACAAGAAAATGTAAATAACGATTTTACAGTTTCTTATAACGTATTTTTCAAGAACTCAAAAATGTTATTTAATTATGAAACTAAACTATTATTGCTAATTGTTTTGGTTAATATTTTTAAAAAACTTGTTAAAATTTTTTGTTTCTTTTGACAAGTACACTTGACGCTCATTACATTGACACGCTCATGAAATTGACAGATTTTATTTCACAACATTAATATACTTCCGGAACAGTGGCATAAAGTCTAATCCAATCACATTAAAGCGCCATAACCTTTTTATTTAAAATCGCTAATTTGAATCTATTCGAAATACTCATATAGGTATGATTTTTCATTTAATATAAAAAAAAAGTTTAATAAAAATTCTATTTTCAACTTGACATCAAATAACAACAATACATATTAAATAATAAATTGGTAAAACTTGAATAAAATAATTCGTCATTAGTCATTTTAGTTACGGTTTTTGACAGCTTTTTACTCATCGCAACGATATTTATTAGTTAAAATTAAACAACAAACATAATATCACACTTTAAAATTAACATAAACAAAAACAACAAAAGATGACAGATTAAAATGGTGACAGCCAATCAGAGCAATAGCAGCGCAGAAAATGTTGCGCTGTGTTACTGTCAATGCAGTGAAATTTCCGGTCCCAAATTTGTCAATGTAGTAAGCGTCAAGTGTATTAGGGTAAAGTTGCTAATTGTTTGTAAAATTGTTACATGACTCTAGCACATTAAAAAAATATATTTTTTTAATAATATAATGTAAAGAGGAGTTTTTTTTTTGTTTTTTCTCAAAATCATGAAAATGTGACTTTAGTCCCTCTTATCAATAAATGTTTTAAAAATATTGTAGGCTTGAAAATGTATAAATCTCTCATACAAAATGTGAACTTTTTATATTTACATTATATGGTAAATATATTTCGTTTAAATATATAAAAAACGGAGCTATTTGTTAAAAACTGTGAAAAAGGGTTTCATTTTTGTAAGGTTTTTTTTATATTTATATATATATATATTGTGAACTATTTCATGAAATATTTAGTGTCTACGTAAGGCATTTCTTTGATGTATCAAGCAAGTTTAATTAACGTTTTAGCTGAAACTTAACAAAGTATTAAGTTGAGTAATATATGCAATATTAGTTGACGTGCGCATATTAGTTATTGCCCCAATCTCTGTGCAACATTCAAACAATATCGACATACATAATTTAATAAGTTATTAGCGTTTTACTTGAAAGACTGCTGGTAAATTAATAATTTTCATCGTTCATTATTCATCGTCCCTAAGCAGTTTAGAATTAGAATTTTTGATCATTTGTAATTATCACTTCAAATAATTTAAATTAACTTCCTTAAAATAAATACATTAAATTTTAACCCCTGCTATTGGTGTTAAAAATTGAAATTCACTTGCAGTTTATCTTGTAATTTTTTGCTCAACTACAGATTGCTGATTTATTAAGTACATGTCTTTCCCATAGTGCCTCTGAGATGGTATACGTTCAGCGAAATGGAATCGGCAATGTAAGACAAGCTGTAATCATTAACTACAGTACACTGTGTGTTTCCATTGAAACGTAAATCAGATTAGTGATAGTTAGTTCTCGATTACGAAAATAAATTGTAGGGTTTTTTAAATGTATATATATTAAATTATGAAACAAACTTGGGGTAAAATGATTGTCTTAATTTTCAACTAAGAATAAATATTATACTCAACGCAGCTTCTAGTAAATATAAAGTAATCCCCGGGAAAATGCCAGCCAAATTTAAACACCTGTTCCTAATCCATTTAATCTCGAGACATATGTGAAAGACACGTAGTTAAACAAAAAGCTCACTTTCATAAATCTTTTTTTCATATACTAGTTTGTGTTTTATCAACATTTAATCTCCTTTTTTTCTTTAAATACATTTTTGGTGTGGGTATAAATATATATATGTATGTTTGCGGTTGAAATCAATGATTTCTTTCAGGGTAGCTTATTGTTTAACACAATCAGTCATTTGCTTCATAACGGAATAAGATATTTTCCGAGCAAACGTGACCTCATTTACTGTACAACAGTACTATTAAAAGGTGTCCCCTTATTTCGACAAAAAATTGTGATAAATTTATGTTGTCTCGTAGTGTGAAAGCTGCTCAGACAACTGATATATAACGTGCTTACCTATCTATTACATTACATTTTCATCTTAACCACACTCATTTTTTTCGTCGGATAATTTTCTTGAAGAAAAATATATAATATACAGCTCCTTAGTGAAAAAAGAGTTAATATTAACTATTGCATTAATTTTTGTCTGACTTAATCCGTAATTATATCACTTAATTTGAAAGATAATACAATTTAAGGTAGTCATACAATCGTAAACTTTAGACCAAAATTATTTAGAAACTTGAAAATTTTCTCATAATTTATAAAGATTTTTTATGTGGGTTAACGATCATTTTAATGAATTATTTAAATTTGAAAATGTATGAAAAAACATCAAATTATGAGGAATCTTGTGTCACTCAAATTTCGCAATATTGTTAGCAAAGAAAACGATTACATAAAATTTAAAAAAATGGTTTATTAAATTCAAATATTATAGAATAATTGTAGATTTTCAAAAATATATGTTAACAATGATTCTGTTTGAATTATTCACATTTTTAAAATCAGTGTAAGTTAAAAATATTGACTATGAATTAACAGATGTCCTTCTTTTTTGAGATATAAAACTTTTAAGAACCTTTCGTTATATTGCATATTTTTCAAATGTCAATATTAAATTGTATTAATTTTTTTACGACTAAAATAATTAATCAAATCATTTTAAGAAATTAGAATAATTAATTTTTTATCCTACGTGAAGACGCACAAAATAAATTGTATTTTTTCCTTAAATCACAAAACCATAAGAAAGAAAAATAGTAAAAACGTTTTGTAAAAGAACAATTCTAAACTTTTTATTAGACAGTTCATTTTTGACGTGTATATTTAAACATTACTATGACATAAAATGTTAATACGCAAAGTGTTAATTTTAAACTTCACTAATGAATTGAACAAATTTGCTCTTTTAATGTAATTATTTTAAAAACTCAGAATCACACATTTTTTATTCTACATGGAATCATTATTTCACTTATCATTTTGACTAGATTGCTGCTATAACAAAACCTCAAGTATTTTTTCAAAAGTGAAAAAGAATCTGTTCTTAAATTTCTTTGGCAACAAAAACTAAGAATGAAAATTCATAGCGCATAATCAGGACAAACTTGTTTAGAGTTTAGTTCTGTGAAAAGATGCAGACACTTTAAACTTGGGCCATTTGGATTTATTCAAATCTGGTCCGGCATAACCAAACGTAATCAGGATTAGCGAAATGTATTCAAATCTGGACTGAAACCCAATTAGACTGTTCAAATCTGGTCAAGATTAGGCAGATGTGTGCAAATCAGTCCCGTTTCTTTTTTTCTTTCTCAAAGTCATTTCTCTTGCTCACGTGCCTTTCTCTCTGTTTCAACTGAAAATGTATTGCTGCAGAAAAGTTGGCAAATAATTCAGCAAGTTGAAAAGTAAATCTCTTCACTGTTCGGTGTCCGAAATTAATTAAAGCTCATATAAAAAGGACATCCAGACGATTTCGATTTATCAAGTTCAAAATATCATTTGTTATTTCGTGGTTAATCGTCGGCCATGTTTTTATCCCAACTGAAAGCCGCTGAAACTTGTCCGTGGGGTTAGCAAACTTCGGTACTTTTGCCTCCCCCCCATCACCTTTCTCTTATAAGGAAGATTTAGGCGGATTCTCGCCAGGCGAAAACACGCCAGCCGCAAGTTAGCACACAAAACGACCGGCATTGTTTCGTTTCATGCAAAAAAGTTGCTTGCGTGAGAAACTTTTAGCCAAGTTTATAACATATATATGTATATGGCTGAAAAAGATTAAAAGAACTGCAGTGATACAATAGGCTCGCAGTAAAAGAGCAACGCTGAAAATGTTTTCTTGCCAACAACATTTCAAAACTAAAAAATTTAAATTTTCCAACTTTTTTTTCTATTTTAATGTACAATACATTTTTTGATATTACTTTTTTCTGAGAATAAAAATTGATTTTCAAGAAAATGAAAAGTAAGTCGACACTGAAGATTATTATTATTATTGTTTTGCTGAGGAAAGTTGATAAAAAAGTAAATTGCTTTTCATAAGGTGTAATGCGATCGTATTTTTGAGTTACTTGAACTGGCGTAAGTGAATAAAAAATTGTCGACACTTTTGTAAAAGTGCATTGTATTTTTAAAATATAAAAAGTTTTGAACGGAGAATATGTATAATTTTTTTGTGAGTCCTTTGAGCTGAATTTTTACATAAAAAAAGGTCTTTGTGCCGAGGTATAACAAAGTTTCAACATCGCAATAAAAAAAAAAAATATGTTACGTATAAAAAGAGAATTTACAATGTAGAATTAATAAGATTGTCAAGGCGTGGTTGTTTGAGAAGATGAAAAATAAATATCTTTTGCTGGAATATGAGACTGTATGGTCAAGTCATGGGGATCACATTTCGGCTAATATTTGTTGAAGATAATTAGCAAAAGTGCTGACAATGTCTGCAGAAGTTTAAATTTAAAACGTGAAAGTTATTGAAAAAAATTAACTTCTTTTTATCTGAATTTAAAGGTAAAAGAAGTGCTTATATTATTTTAAAAAGAACTTTTGCATTTAAAAAAAACTTTAATTCTATATCGATTATTATTCTTTTCTCAAGTTTTCATCAAATGAAATTAAATATGACTGGAAAAAAAAACAAGATGACGGGAAAAAATAAATTACACAGAGAATAATTAAATTGACATTCTTTTTCCAAACTTGTAAACAGTAAATTGTAAGACAATTTTTACAAAGAACTAGAGGAGAAAAATCACATTTATTACATTTTATTTGTTCGAATAAATTTAAGTCTTATGAAATTAATTACATTTAAATTTTATGCAAAAGAATTACGAATTTTGTTGCAAATGGTTCATTTCAATTTGTTTTTGATCTTCAATTATAATAGTTTATTCTGTTTTTAATTTTGGTTATCGACGATGATACATTACTTTGTATTTCTCTTCTTCGCAGTACCTATCCCAGTCATACTGGACATCCATTATCTTGGCATCTAATTGCTTAAACTTGATTTTTAAATCACGATACTCTTCATCACTCTTTAAAAAAATAAGCACAATATTTTTTATTAACATGGAAAGAAAATAAGAATAATAAAATATAATTTTGATTAAGTATCATATAAATTTTTTTTATTTATCTTTATTTTAAACTAAAATATGATTATTTATACTGAAATTAAAAAAAAAAGAAAAGAAAGTTAAAAAATGTACTATCTTTATTTATTATGAGTTTGATAGAAATAAAAAAAGATATTTTAAACACAAGTGATATGGGCATGTCTCACGAACTTTTAACTTCGATATCTTTGCTTTGATTTATAATTTAAAATTTAATGTATTTAATATCGTAGTAATAATGAATTAATTATAATCAAATTAATCGGATGCATATTTTATTTAAAGTGCAAATCACTTGTATAAAAAGTTATGCAGATAAAAAAGTGAGAATTTGGCTCTAAGTGACGTGTCTCTTTGACATTTTTCAATTCACTTTGCTTCTGCGTTGTTAAATTCAAACTTATTTTACAAATCAAAGTTCAATAATTGTATACATTGAAGTCCATACTTTTTACTTCGATAAATAAAACCAGTAAATTGTACGTGTAAAACTGAAAAAATTGCGATAAAAAAGTGTCCCTCGATTGGACTTGTATTTTATACCGTCAGAAAAAAATTATAAATTTACCTTTAATGAATTAAAAAGTGTAATGTTATAATAATCAAATAAAAGCGCATTTAACTTAGAAGATAACGTCATCGAAATTGTTTAAAATATACATATTCGCAATCTTGTGAATCTACTGTAAAAGACAAACTGTCGTGGAAATTATAACGGAAGCAAGAAATTGGCAATAATTTTAAAAAAAATAAGTATTATATCAAAAATGAACCTGTGCTCGTTTGTTTCCATTGACATTTACGTTGTTGCTTAATTACAAGATTACTAGAATACGATTTTAGATAAAAAAGGTAAAAAATAATTCTTCCGTAAGCATCCGTAATTTTTTTATTGTACACTTGTATTAAAATGAGTTTTTTGATTAAAATTAAATTTTGTTGTTGTTTTATTTAGAAAATTAATTAGAATGAACTACAAGAAAAAATTAGGAAAGAAAACTATACTATAAAAAATAATTTTGAAAGTAATAAATTTTTTTTATCAATTTAAACGTGAACAACAAATTATGATAATTTACCTAAAATTGGCCTTAAAATAAGGTAAAAATTTTGCACATCTTTTAAAAATGTTATTACTAGCATACTGAAATATATTTAATTAATAAAATTTCATTTATTTCGATTTTTATCAACGTACATTTTTTAGTCAAATGTAAATATTCAAAAGACATGCCCATATACATAAATTTAATCAGATGATGATGATGATGGTTGCAAAAGTTGTAAACGATCTCTTTGTTCTTGACTCATAGAACCATAATCTAAAAAATTAATTGGACATGTATATTTTTATTATTATTTTTTATTTTTACTATATAACAAAAAAATTAATAGTATATTGTGCAACAAGTGGGAAAAGTTGATGATTTCACACGAATGTGAATCCACTAAAATTTCCTACGTGTTACACATGATACTTTTTCTAACAAGTACAATAAATGATTAACAAATGTATATATTAGAATTTTAAATAATTAACTTAAAAAAATTATTATAAACTTTAATACATAAAGAAAATTAATAAAATTTATATTATGTCGTTTTTTATTTTAAAAAGTTGTAGAATTTGATATATTTGTTTTAATCAATAAAAAAATGGAAAATGTAAAAGAAATAAAACATTTTTTTTATTATTCTGTTTTTATAATTTATTATATAAAGAAAATACAACATTTAAATGAAAAATAAGTGGTATTTTAATCTGATTAATAAAAACTGCTTTTACACATTTATTTGTCAATGTATTATAAATACTAGTGTTTATAACAATTACTAGTTTAAAAGAAATTGAAGAAAAAGTTAGAAATAAAATGTTTCACATATAGCCCTATCAGTCATAGTTGTTTTATCACAATCGTTTGATTAATCTAAACTTAAAAAAAATATTACAACTATCAATAACGAGCTTAAAACTTTGGAGAACAAAACATTCTATAAAAAAATAAAACTATTTAAAATAACATAAAAGTTAAGGCTTGGTCACGTTGACCGAACAGTTAGAGCAGTTAGATATATTAATGACAGGAACAAGTTCTTTATTTAGTTTAGCTTGCTTGATTAGAGGAGCTGGTTCATTTTCATCAGATTGGACGGATGCGAGACTGCCTGATGTCACAGTGCTTGTAATAGATTTTTGAATCATCAATGCAGCCTGTCTTCTGGCGAAATCGGATTCTCTTACGTAACTTTCGACAACTCTGTCCGACTTCCAACCTCCGTGGCGTTTTAACATTAGCACGTTGGCTCCAGCATCGGCCAAGAGCGTTGATGAACTTGATCTGAATCCATGACTAGTGTATTCGTGTGAATTAGGTAGTTGTAAATATTGTGCAATTTTTTTAACCATCTTAGCAATTTTATTTATCCCGATATTTTGGGAGGTGCATTGTCTTTTTCTATAGTTTACAAAAAATCTGGTCGTTTTTGCATTTGGTGGTCGCAAAGAAATGTAACTTTTTATTAAAGAGTAATATTGTGGATCAACGGCAAATTTTCGATTAGTACAATTTTTTGTGTTATGTAAATACACGTAAAATAATGTCTTGTTATCTTCCACATCATTGACAGTTAAATCAAACAGCTCGCATCCTCGGCAAGCCCCAAATGCACCCAAAACTAGTGCGACCTGCAAATGACAAATAAATGTTAAGTTCATGTATGTCGTAATTTAGTAATTTAAGTGATTATTATTAGAATGATCATTCACCTTTATGTCAAGATAATGAAAATCAGGTGCTTCTTTCAAAAATTTTTCAATTTGTGGGCCATTCAGATTTTTAGCTTTTTTGGTTTGTAATCCTTGCTGTTCTGTTTTGAAAATCTTAATAAAAGTGGGAAGGTTGATATATCAACGTTTTTGTTGAGATTCAATGTACTTCGTAACATTGAATATCTGTAAACATAAAAGAATCATTCAATTGAGGTGGTTTGAATGAGGCAACTAAAATACAATTTACTTAACAAAAAATTAAATAAATAAAAAACAAAAAAATGTCATGTTTAATTAATTAATGTTATCTGAAAAATTACAATTTTTATTCATGCAGTAGTTTGTGTAAAAAAATATTTAATATAAAAATATAAAAACATATAAAAATAAATAAAAAAACAAACAAATCTTGTTATGTTTCAAGTCACATATTGCAATTTCAATAAATAAAGATACTATTTACCTCGACCAAAGTGTGGAAGGTTTCCAAATTTGTTGACACTGATTGAAATAAGCAAGAAAAACGGTTTCATTTATTGTTAAGACTTTTTTCTCTTCTAACCAATCAATGAAATGTTTGTACGCATTTTCATATTTAGCATATGATTTACTCGGCACAACTTTTTCAGCAGCAGCGGCTGCTTCTAATAAAATTTCTTCCGGAACGTCTTTAAATAAAGCGTTTTTATTCATCTCGACTAGTACTCAAAAACAAACTGATCACGTTGAATCAAGAATTCAAGTTTGAACACGATTGTGAGTTATTGCGACGGTTGTGAATCGACGGCCACTAGGAACTTAGTCTTAGTATTGTGGCGTTGGAACGGAAGGAACAGAATAGCGGGGGAACGAACTAATGCTAAGTTCATGCTATAGCCTTACTTGAAATAAGTGTTGGAATTCTGAAAAAGACGAGAAAAGTAAATGTTTTCTCCACACTATGAACTTTCTCACATACTTTGCTTAAATATTGTATTTTTCTCACTAAAAATAGTAAAACCTAACCTCAACGCGTACCACATTCTCAAGAATTACTTCGAGAATGATTGCCTATGCGACCCGGGCATCAAACACGCTAACACCGACGCAGCATCGACAGCGTAGCCTAAACCACCACATTTCAAGATGCCACCACACCTAGTCGCCGACAGGACGATGATCAAGGACTACTTTACACGCTTCACTTGAGCGCTCAACCTGAGCCAGATAACAGAAAACCATCACGCACAGTATGTCCGCGTCTGCATGGGTGCCGAGCTTACGACGCCCTAAAGATCCTGGTGAGTCTGAACAATCTGAAAATGCTCTCATATAGCGAGATTCAGTCGAAATTAATCAAACATTTCGACACAATTCACAATAAATATGAGGAGAGCAGTAAATTTTGGAGAGTCGTCTAGATATTTGGTAAACCAAATGGAACAAATACTAGCAGATCTGGAATGTCGAGAAATGTGTGACAAAATCATCGTGAGAAGGCAGGACACCTTCACCGTTGCATACGAAATCGCGTATGCACTCAAAGCCACTCGAAACAGCTCGAACGAAGTGAAGTGTCAACCGCCGCCATTACGTTTGATCACGTTCACCGTTTAGGTTACGAGAAACCACGATTCAGGAGATACGGTCACTAAGACAGATCAATGAATCGTCCTCGCAAATCACATCGAGCACACGATCATTCTCAACAGCACCAGATGTTCCAATAGCTCAAATTCAGTGAGCTGCTCCAACATTGCCATCAGCATCACCAAGCCCAGTCACAGCAGCAGTACCAGTGGAACCGGCAATATCAGCAGCGCTACCTAAGCCATTCGCTTACTACAGCCTCAAGGGATGGACGAGAATCGGCTCTCTCATGAAATAACACACAAAAACACAAACACGTGCGCCATGTACAATGACATCCGCACACTATTCTCATATATAAACACACTAGCTCCCCTCACATACATAAGTCAATCAATTCCAATAAAGGGGAAAATGTTGTGTATTCGCTCTGATATGCTGTTAAATCACTCTATCGGTAACACGTTCGTGGTCTAGTGGTCAAGGTGCGTCATCGATTGAGAATCAGCAGTGGACAGCAGTACGATCATAGGAGTTCGATTACCCTGCAAGTTAAATTTTAGTTTTTTCTTTATTTTCAGATTAAATATTTCAAAAATAAATATATATTTGTTTATTTCTAAACTACCAATATTGGATCGACATCAAAATCCAACGTTGGACCAATATTTGAAACCAATATTGGACTGATATTTAAAACTAAAGTTGGAGTAACATTGGATTCACATTGGTTACAAATATTACACGAAAACCCGGAAACATATCAGGTACAGATATTGGAAACTAATATTGGACGAACATGGGTTGCTTATTTAGAAGGATATTTGATTACAATCTGCTAACAATATTGGTAAACAATCTCGGGCTTACTCAAATTGCTGTTTCATTAGCAAATTGCTCCAACAGTGGAAGACAATATTGGACTATTATATCCAACATATTGGACCGACATTTACCCGATGGTATTTTGCTGTCTGGGTTTATCAGTTTTTGATTTCTTTTTTTTAATGGGGTTTTCCACGCAAATGCCTAAAATCACCAATTTTCGATAAGTTTTTCTAAATTTTTTAATACAAGTAGTTTTTTACATTTTAAAACGACCGTAAAATCCATTTCTTGACTTTTTTTATTTTCTCATTTTATAGGTCATATATGATCGGAAATTAGCCGTTTCCAGATGAATACTGTGTGACAGGGTTTCAACCAACTATAAAGTATTATATCTTAAATTAATCTTTGAACCTTTATCTACAAATTTGTGGGACAATTTTTCGATTTTTTGTTGTTCAAAAATTCTGACTGTTTACGCTTCAAAAGTTAAATAACATCTGTTGAGATTTGTGTCGCTAATCAGGCGGCAAAACACATGGATAAAAAGAGAATGTTACAGGAAAAGCGCTGAAGTGAATTTCCGCCAGATTGAGAGTCCAGAAATGCAGTTGCACGTTTTTGCAGACTCAAGTGAAGAAACATTTGCAGCCGTTGCTTATCTCAGGTCAATGCACGAGGATGAGTCAGTGGACATCGGGTTCGTGATATGCATGGCAAGGGTAGCTTCGGTGAAGCCGATCTCCATACCAAGACTGGAGCATCAAGCGGCTCTGGTGTCGAGCCGCCTGACAAAGGCAGTGGTGAGGGAACTAGAACTGAGCATCAAAATGTGCGTTATTTGGACTGATTCAAGAACTGTTTACTGTTGGTTAAAGAGCGATTCTCGACATTAAAACACCTTCGTGGCTAACCGGTTAGGAGAAATAGATGAGGTAATTGACATCATGGAGTGGCATTGGGTGCCCACCAAAATTAACGTTGCCGACGACGCTACCAGACAGAACAATGAAGCCGAGACCAACTGCAGAGAGGCTCCGAAATTCTTTACGATTTGAAATCGAATGGCCCACTCTCCTTGATGACGATACAAAAGACGAGCAGAGAGTGAGGTGTTGACTACTTTTTAGTCAACGAACCTATGTTCGAAGAACCTCGGATAACGAAGTTGCAATTGGTAAAAAGAATCTCAAAACAGAATCGTTTGGTAAGGAGCACTGTACGAGTCTTACAATTTATCCAGATACTCAAGTCAGGAGGAGATGAACACGAAGAAATTACGAACAAGGTAGGCGTAGTCTTGATTTCACGAGCAACAGACTTCCCTACTATTCAACAATAAACGGAAATAGGACTTACTGGTTTTCAAAAATAAATTACTTAAACTCAGTAATTTTTCGTGGAAAAATGCATCCGCAGAACAACTAATGAAAAATTACTAAACTACTGAAATTGAAAAACTACTCAAAAGTTGCAGAATATCAGTAATTAATTACTGAATTTCAGTAATTTTTCTGCGTATGCATTTTTTAGCAAAAAACGACTCCTTTATTACGTTTAATATAAACTGAAATCAATAAAAATAACTTATATAATCTACAAAAATTAATATTAGGTACATCTTTAATTAATGTTCATAAGAATACGGCGTACATTATAATTTTGCAACTGCAGAATGTTTGGAGGTCTAATCAAAACATTTCTTAAATATAACATACAATTACCATAATAAAAAAACAAATAAACAAAAAAGATCAGATTGGGTGCCTTTATTAAATCCGTTCGAATTTTGAAAATATCTCCGTTTTGCAACATTAACAAACGTGAACTTCTAAAACACGAGTGTAATACTTTATTATATGATCTTCCAAAGTTATTTATTTCAGAATTTTAAATAAACCTATATCTTGATAATTCAATAGTTAAATTATCATATTTGTTGTAATTTATGATAAAAAATGTATTCGTTTTACGTTTTTGATTATTCCAGCCTACGGAATTCTTTATTAAGCTCTAAATTTTTAATAAAAATAATCATTTTTGAATTGACAATAAATTTCTAGGCTGAAATAAAAAGTTGCAATACTTATATATTGAGAAATACGAGATGGGCCACTTTGCCCACCGCTGTCCTTAATAAAAGTATCTACATTTAGTTATGAAATGTGATTTCTTGGGCAATCCTCTATAAGCCGGAAATTTGTCCAACTCAGAAAAACTTATATTCCTATAAGTTTCCAACTTACAATGTAAACGGGTTGTTTGAAATTCAACACGACTCTAAACAACATGTTGTGTAATTTTCAGATTTGGTCTGATTTTTAAGATTTTCGTTGTAACACAATAACATAACCTAAATTTCATATTTTTAAAAAGCCTCCTAGTAAATAATTAACAACCAATCTGTTTCAAAATTATTTAGTAATGAAATATATAATTATAAATTAAATACACTTGCTTTATTTTATTTTTATTAACTTATGCATTTATTGGAGTCTAAAAGATAACTTAAAAATTCAACAACACGTTATTGAGTTTTACACAAACACTGCAAAAATATGTCGCATTTTGGTGTCTTAAATTAAGTCACATGAGAATTTCATGAGTCTTAGATTTTGTTTGAACGTCTGGTTTGATCATTTGCTGTCTTAAAACTAATCATTCGTGGAGTCTTAATAATGTTTCAAGACACCGACCGACTAATAAAAGTAGACGTTTGTATTAAACACTCAAGAGTTGTCTGTAAATAAGACACACTTATCCCTTTTAAGACATTTTTGTTTCAAGTCATGCAAAATATACAGTCGTTTTTTTTTCATTAAGACACTATTTCACGATTTCTGTTAATATACACATATTTTCTAACAGTTTGTGAAAAAGGTTAGTATAAGAAATCATTTTATTTAAGTGAAATTTAAAACAAAATAAAAAAAATATAAATGGCAAATAAAAATTGTAATAAAAATTTGGATTATAATATTATATTTATAAATGCATTGTTTTAATCATAATAAAAATTAAATATTCAGTTTTATAAATTTTGTACATGTCTTAGATAAAAAAATTATTGTTACTACTAAAGAAAACAAATAATGAATATAACATCAATTTATTTTTGCTTGAAATATAAGTAATCCATACAATGACTTAATTTAAAAAAATATGGTTAGGATTTTAGAAAAGATTGTGAGAATTCCGGCTGCACGATGAAACACGAAATGTCTCTGACAACATAATTTCTTGGTTATGAGCAGTAAGACACGATGCCTGTCTTAAATTGAGCCACATACAATGAATGAATTTAAGACACATGTTTTAACTTAAAAAGTGGACAAAAAGTGTCTTAAATTAAGACACTCATTTTTGGAGTGAAAAGTTTAAAATTCAACTATGTGTGGTGTGCAATCAGATTAAACAACGCGTTGTTGAATTTCGCAACAACTGGCTTACATTATAGACAAGTTTTACTTTAATTTTCAAAAAAATGTAAAAAATACTCGAAGAGCTTATTTCTAGAACCTGCCAAAACCAAAAAAATAAAAAATAAAGTGATTGTGGGAGAATGATTTTTTATTTTATTTTCTTTTTGTTTAGAAAATTTTGTCTAACAAACATGTTTCCTACATAAACTTAATTTATGAAAATAAAAATAAAAATACTTTCAAAACTCAACAGATTTCTTTTATTATTTTAGTATCCCTGAATAATCTGACTCTTACTATCAATTCCAAAAACAAGTCCATAAATTTAATACTAAAGCTCATTGTCAAGTTCAAACACAATACATTTCAGCTATAACGAGATTTCAGGTGTAACAAATAAAAACGCCAAAAATAGTTTTTTTTTGTTTATAATGAATTAAACGCTCCTGGGTCATTCCATTTATAATCGGACAAAAAAAATTTAAAATTCAAAGTGACGTAACTTTTTCAAAAATGAACCGATTTGGATAAAAATTAAGAAGCGTTATCTATACGTTTTCTATTTCAACTCAAAATTACTTGATTTGAAATTTTTATATTTTTTTGCAAAATTTTGGGCATTTTAGTGGTGCAATTTTTTTTCAAAAACAAATCATTGACTTTGACACGCTGCCATTTTGTGGGAAATTTTTTTGACATAAACTAATATTTTCACATTAAAGTACAAGTCTTTACCTGCAAATTAAAAAAAAGGGCTTTACGATTTTTCTGACCGAGATATGATATTTTGAATTTTTTTTTCATTTTCAGAAAAAGTTCACTATAAACGTGATTTTATCGGCACACATAAAGATGTAATCATATTTAATTATTTTTAACTTATCAACAGCATATCAAATTCACAAGCAAAATTTAATTTCAATACATTTGCAACAAAAATTGCAGTTATTTTTTTTTACAAAAAAATGTTTTTTTCTGATTTTTTATTTTTACGAAAACATTCATAATCATTAATAAATAGTTACTTTTCGATACATTATATTGATTTCTACAAATAATAAGTAGTTCTAAAGCTTTTTTTAAAAATTGACTGCACACATTTTTATACAAACAGCCGAATCTTGTTTTGATAGTCATGAAAATCAAAACACTGCAAACGAAAATGAAAGCTCTCTGCTACATTGTTCATATGTTAAAGAAATGGTACTCTAGCATTTTACTAAACAATACTTTATTATACAACATTTGTATAAATACTTTTTACAAATGTTTATAAATAATTAATTAATTATTCTATAAATATTTTTAAATAATATATAAATTTTATTTTCATAAAAGTAACATTCTTTTGCTTTTATTATGGCTGCACATATTTTAGGCATTCTTTCCTGCAGCTTCAAAATAACTTGTTGATTTGTAGATTTTCATGTTTCGAGCATGACATTCCACAATTGATTTGCACTGGTAATGAGTTTTTCTGATTTTTTTGTCTAAATGGTTCCATAATAATTCAATGGGATTGCAGTCGGGATTCTGCGAAGACTATTCAACGTACAGAATGTGTCCTTGTTTTTCTTTTTTGTCAATGGAATTCCTACAAAATTTTGATGAATGTTTTGGGTCGTTATCCTGCTGGAAAACGAATCCTTTGCCGATTATTTTCTGACCAGATGGAAATGCACTGTACTTATGGTATTTTTTTTTCTAAAATCTATTTTTATCAAATTCCTGACAGAATCTCCTCCAAAGCAACCTCACACCATGATATTGCCACCACCGTGCTTCACTGTAGGTTGAATGCAATTTTGAGCCATTCTTTCTCCCACTCGACAACGTACGCACCGGCGACGTTTACCTCCAAACATTTTAAATTTGGATTCGCCTGACCACAGTATTTTTTTCCAATCATTAACAGTCCAGTTTTTATAATTTTTTGCCCATTCCAGTCGATTTCTTTTATTTTGTTTTCTATTAATAAAAAAAAAATTATGCTAATACCAAAAGACGTTTTTTTAATTTAAAATAATATTCAGTGACAGTTCAAAAATACATTAAATTTTTTTTATCTTAATAAAGGCTTTCTGGCTGCAATGCACCAAACTAATCCAGCTTTGACTAATAGTCGTTTCACAGTTGCAACAGAGACCTGCTTATTATGCTCACAAAAAAACGTCATAGTTCATATTAGTTCTTGAGAAGTTTTAAAACGATCATGCTTACTAAATAGAACAATTTTTTCACCATCTTTCTAGGTTGTACACTTAGGTCTTCTAAACCGTCGTCGATCACAATTTTTTTCTGTATCCTTAAATCTGTTTACTGTTGTAGCAACACAATTTACAAAAACGCCTTACAATTCAGCGATGTCTGTTAAAGTATGCCCAGCATCTCTAAGTGTTAAAATTGCGGTGCGTTTTTCGACAGAAATTTGCTTTGTGCGAGCCATACTTACGAGTCTAAACACTTATGATACAAAATTAAATTTCAAGATTTTCGTTTGCAGTGTTTTGATTTTCATGACTATCAAAACAAGATT
>JABFPM010002499.1:0-16525 GCA_022817325.1 Idris sp. 1 HC-2018 | reverse complement strand
CAGGTAGACAAACTGAAAATTTAAACTTATCGTTCGGCTCTCTTAATGATATTGAAAAAAAAAAATAATAATAATAAAATATATAAATAGAACAACAAAAAATTGCGCTTCTATGTTATTATCAATTCCATTGAGTATCAACAATATTTGGGTATTATAAATCTGAAACACAATGTATTTTAATATTTTTTACTCTATGCACATTTAAAATTATATTTTTTAATTTATAGTTTTCAACTATAATTATTATTTTATTCTTTGTACTTCTTATTAGTATTATATTTATTTCTTCCAGTTTTTCCTTATGAATTAAGTATTATTTAAATAAAAATAAAGGAAATATCATTTAATTTATTTATTGGTATGTCCTGCATTACTGCATTTTAATTTCAAGATTATTTTTACATTTTAGCACATATTACTGAAACGGCATAATCTCCATTCCGTATTTCCGGACCCCCCTCCAAAATATTTCTCACAAAAAGAAAAAAATGTATTTTGCAGAAATAAAATTATTTTATTCCCTGAAATTATTTAAATGTCCCTAAACTTTACAATTAAATTTATAAAAGAAATGAAAGTTAAATTAAAAAAGGGAGGAAATTTTGTGATATGTAATTTCGAAAAAAGTAAATTTTATTATCGCATAATTTGCAGATAAATAAATAAATATATATATATTTAGTTGCAAAAGATTTTCTAAACATGTTTAACAGTAAACACTGTAAGAACATACGAAAGTGATTAACACTTGTGTTTCTTTCGCCCAAATCAGACCCATAACAATTAGTAAGTTGGTACTAAGTATTCCCGGCAAGAATTTAGGCTGGTTCTTTAAAGGTTTGAGCAAATCTGACGTTGGAAATATTTGCACTCTCATTAGGCCGACGACGTCAATTGATTTCTTCGTGAACAACCAAAGCAGCCTAATTGTCACAAGGACGAAACGAAATAACTGCACTGAAACGAGACTAAATTCACACAATTTGTTACACACATTTCTAATTTCACTTAGAAAACATATTTTTTATTACAGCTGTAATACAAAATTCTATTTAGAAAAACCAGTTTTCCTGTTTCTTCAAAGCCTTAACTTTTTTATTTTCTCAATAATGGAAGTTCTGAGAAAAAAATTATTTTCATACAAAAATTCGAGGAGCAGTTTTGTTTGAAGATGTTGACTAACAATAAAGACGAAAGAGGTCTCTCGGAGAAAACAAGAAGTAAAAAAAAGCTTCACGTTTTGTTCACATCTGCGAACGTGACGCCAAACGCAACGTGCACATTCTTTGCATTTCAAAAAGGGCTCACTACGATTAATTAGTCGCTAAAACATTACGACTGTAAAATGAAACTTGATGACAAATTGTGATTTCATTCACGTTGAAAAATATATAATTTGTCTAAAAATCAAAAATAAAGTAACAGGATAACTTATTAGAAAACTATTTTATTTTCTTAAATTGTAAAAATATAATTTATTTTGGAAAAAACATAATTTGTTTAAAAATTAAAAACAAATTAACAACTTCATCATTTACTAGAAAACTAATTTGTTTTCTCAAATATATTTTAGATTGTAAAAATAAAATTATCACACCAAACGTGCGTTCGAACAATAACTGCATAATTATGGGCTAAAATATGTATGCACAGAATTCAAAAGTCAATAGAAAAGTGCTGTTCATTGTTCTTGTGTTGTGATTTTGCATCGCTTGTGTCAAGTCCTTGGCGTTATTAAGACGCGAGCATGCGCAGCACACATTATATTTCATGCATTATGAGAATTGCGCCGAGCCTTAATGAATATCGGATGATTGCTGTTGTAATCATAACGATGACGATTATTTCAGGTGTCGTCTTGATTAAACATTTTTTATTTTTGTTTCCCTACAAACTTCATTAAATTTGTTGATTCTTTTGAATTAAATTTGCTCAGTTAAAAAGTTCATTTTACTACCTAATATAACTATATGTAGTATACAATTTATTGTTCTTAAAAATGCGAGATTTTTTTGTCTATTAATTTTTGTATAAGAATATAATGTCTAACAGTGTGAATTACAAATCTTAACTACGTTTGCTTTTGAGTTGAAACCAAAACTTCAAACAGAATGCGATTTGGTCTGTCATAACAGCAGAACATTTCCGGAATCGCACGCAATGAATAACATGTTCCAAAAGCGTCATTTCACTTGACAGCTATTTATTAAAATGGAACACTCAACGTCTGACAGACGACAGTATATAACTATTTAGTCACTTTAACACAATGGTTCAAAATTAATTTAAACAATAATAATTATCATCGTTAATCTAATTTTTATTTATTAATTTGAAATTTGAAGTTAGACAAAATCAATTTGTGAAATCTTATTTTGTTCTACCTTTATTTTTTCATTTGTATTATTTAAAATTTATAAAATCTGTCTAACTTCTTTTCTACTTTATTTTCTTAATTTTGACTGTTAAATTAATTTTTCTGGTCAAAATTTATACAAACAATTGAAATTGATTTCCGCTGTGAAAATGATAATAACATTATTACAAGTTTTGCTGAGCGTTGCGTAAAACAGATCGCTAAACTGGTGGTATTTTTGTGGAATTACGTGAGATGAGTCAGTAAACGTAACGAAAAGCTCTCGAGTCACATAAGAAACGTCAACGACAGTGTCTAGCGGTGATCTACAGTTAAGCTCGTTTGCCAGAGTTTAGCCATGGCTAAACTTAGAGCGTCAAAGTTGCTTGCCAAAAGAAAATCGAACTTGTCTCACTGAACGAGACCGATAATTACAAAAACTTTTTTTCCATCCCAAAATAAAAAATCAATAACATTTTTTTGTAAATGAATATCCATTTTTCCGTAAATTATTGATAGAAAAAATGCTACAATAAACAAGTCGTGCTGATAAAAATTTCTTTTCCCCAGCTATCGCGATATAAATTTGTTTCCGCGTCAGATATATTTAGATATCTCGAAAATATTTTATCTCCTTCGGCAGTATCATTGACACAACAACATATTGACTTCAAGATCATTTTTTGTAAGTTATATCATGTCACTTTGATTTTATGAAATATACAATTTGAATTGAAAAATTGTGTATTAATTTTAGACGCGACCTTTAACACTCAAAATTCAAATGCATTGCTTTGCAAGTTACTTTGTTGACAGCAACACTAAGTAAATTGCAAATATCCTGCACTATTTATAGATTTAGAACATTTTAATCTGCAATATTGTATGGACGAGACAAAATGCTTGTCTATTATATAAACATTTTCCAACTGTCGTTCTGCGAAATTAGATTCTTATTAGTACAAAATTATTATAAAAAAAATTATTTAAAAAAGAACAAACTTTATACGAGTTAAAAATTTAAGAATTTATAAAAATGTTGTTTTCTTTGAATCATAATTTTTTTTGCATTTATTTTTATTGTTAATGATGTTTATATTAAATGTAAATTAAAATAAGCTGTGAGGCAACTTTATTCAGAGTTTTCTATTTTTCAATTAAACCGTTCTAATTTTTTGTTAACAAACTGCTATATACTACGTAATAAAATACAAGTGGCGTTTGTTGCGCGAGCGAGTAATTTCATTCGATGATTGACTTCATTCATTAGATTTGCTTTCCCAAAGCGCGGCTGTTCTTTCAGACACAAAGCGTTAATAGGACAACTATGCGGAAGCCGTTTTAAACTGGGTGCCAAGCCAGATATTTTGTCATCTTTTTAGACTCAAAAAAATCAACCACTTTTTTAAATTTCAAAACTTACAATTTAATTATACAATTAATTGAAATCTAAAAACTTTTCTTTTTGTAACTGCACTTTAAAAATAATCTAATCTACAAAAAACTAGAAAGAAAATGTCTATTTCTTAAAACAAAATTGTAAAATGCAATTGTGTCAAATTTGAAAATTTCTTGTTGATTTTTATTAAGAAAATATTGATAATTAATCATCAGCAATTTTGTTCTTAATGAAAAGTCTAGAACTTTACGAGCAGTTGGCCACGAACAAAGTAAATAATCTTCATTCATAAAGTTTTACGCAAACGTGCATTTATCCTTGGGGCAGAGAGAAAGACAGCGCTATCTGTGTGTGGTAAAAAACTACTTTTGGCTGCTGCAACTTGAGCAAACAGTAAAGTTAAACACGATATTATCTCATTATATTTTTTCATATTGAATCATTTAACTTATTTTATCTCACAATTAAACTTAAATTAGTTTTCCTTTTCAATAAATTACTCTTTTTTTATTACTAAATATTCTTTTATTTTTACTAAATATTATAAATATACCTGTAGAGAAATATACACAATTTCTTGACATTTCAGCTTAAATTTATTTTTGAAAATTTCTCTCACTAATAACAAGTTTTACTGATAATAGGCCCAACTCTTATGACATATTTTGCTTACACATATCGGATGAAATGATCCGAATGAAAAAGCTGCGTCTCTTATCGGAAACATGAACCCTATTTTATCAAAGCATATATATACTGACTTGTCAAATATTTTTTGCCCAACTATTTACACACAGATAGTTACAGACTTGCCACCAAACTTTTTCTTCAAAGATAATTCTTTTTTTGCTCAATAATCATAGTTTTTCTTTTTTTCACTATAAATATGCTTCGAGACGGAAGTGCAGATTTGTAATTTATGTTTGTAAACGATGTTGTATTTGCAGTTCAGTTTGTACAAAATTAAAAATAGAATTTTGTTGAAATAATAATAAGCGTTGAAAATTTGCGTAAGAGCGTTGCGTGCAGGAAATATTGAGATTCGTGAATGCAATAAGCGTGGACTGCACTTGTGGCACGACACTTTGTGCGTACTGTCAAATGAAATGGCATTTCTATGTTGGTCAAGGCCAACCCATCGAACCGTAACCAGAACCATCAAATCTTCACATACTTTTTGTCTTGTATGACAGTTCAATAAATAATTTTTTTTTTCTTTTTAAATGTAAAAAAATGTTTTAAATTTATTATATAAAAAAGCTGATATAATTTTTAAATTGATTAAAATCTTATTTTAAATATATTGTATAAAAAAGATGATATATGTTTTAAATTTATTAACCCTCTAAGCCTCGCTGGGTCTTGTAGGATACACGAATGTGAGTTGTTCTAAACAATAGAAATCGGCAAAATACATTATTTTAAATAATTACATGCCTTTCTATAGTCCATTAAAAAGAAGACAATAACGTAATAAACGTCCACAATAATGTTTCTTTTTCAAAAACTAAAAATATCTCAACTTTTTTAGTATTACACACATTCGCTTTGATTATTTTTAATTTTTGATTCAAATAAATACTTAAAAAAGTTTATTACGTCACTTTTTTTCATAAATTCTTTTGTAAAAGATGAATAAAACTCTTACTAATAGAACAAAACGTTTAGTATGAATAAAATAATGAAAGTAATCCTGTTTGACCACCTTTGGGTTCTACACAAAACAAATCGAGAAACCATATTGTTAGTAACTTATCCGCAGATAATGATAGGAGGTTTCCTGTAGGGTTAAAAGAAGGTCATATCGACGAAAAAATTCTAATAATGAAATTTCTATGCTTGGGGGTTACAGAGTTAAAATTCTTAACAAGCTGTTTTTTATTTTATTAATTTAAAAACTTGCATTCAGACTGTTACTTTTGTATTAATTTTTAAAAATGAACAAAAAAAACTTTAACTTCACTAAAAAAAAAGTGATATGCAGCTGCACTGTCATCTGTTTTGCACGGGTCGTTACAGTAGGTGATCACAATAAAAAGTCATCTTGAGATTCTTCGATCATTCCAACGCTCCTAGGGGTGAAAAAAAATATTTCTCCGAGTTAAATAGAGTATTGCGTGATGCACATGTTTTTATTTTTGCAATTGTTTGTTCTATCAGGTTGACATATTAAGTTCAAATTTGTATGCATTTTATTTCTCATCAAACCAAATAATAATTTACTTGTTGTTTAATTTTACCTGCTGTCATACAAAATGTATTATTTATTTTTGCAGCAAATATTCTTTGCAAATGAAAATAACTACCGTTTTTTAGTAGTTAATATTTTTTAATTTTTCAATTTAACTTTTGAAAAAAAAAAAAAAAAAAATTAACTTTTTAGTAATACAAGTTTTTAATTTTTCAAAACAGCTACCTTTTTTCTTCTAAAATAAAACGTTTACAAATAACAGTTGCTGTTCGAGTAAAAAAATGTCATTTGTTAAAATGCAAAATAAAAAAAGTGCAAGTGAAATTTTGTTGCAAAAATATACCAGCAGCGAAATGTGGAGCGGTGTATTAGACGGTCATCAAATCCCCGACATACCGGAACTCGTTCGAGCGAAGTCGGGTCAAATGGGAGCGCGTCTGAAGATTTGCCGTCTGATATTTTTCTTATTCCCTGGCGGCGTCTGTCTTGGTCTAAAGGTCCGTTCAAAATTAGACGTCTAGTGTCACGCGCGACTCGCATTCGAGAGCCGTTGCTACGCGTTTCAGATTACTCAAATTATCTCACAAGTCGCCGAGAGGCTATGCGGAAAACAATTTCATCCGCGGAAACGTTTAAAAATAAAGAGTTTAACGCACGATGTTATAACGAGATAATCAATTTGTGCTGTGCATCACAAGAGATGCTAATTTACAAATATAGAAAAAAAACTTATCTTTCTTTTTAAGTAGTATTCACAAAATTTAATACAAGACATGAAATTCTGTTTCAGTCTGATATAAAATTCGATCAAACATGTATCAATTTAACGCTTGTAGAAAATTCTAGTTATCATCTGCTAATTTGCGAATCAAGTATAACTTCAAATTTATTTACAGTAACTGTCCATAAAATTAATAAGGATTTTTTAAAAAAACTTTTCTTATTCTTATTTTTATTTATTTATTTATTTTTTTTTTAATAATTAAAAAATATTCCTTACATTTATATGATTTAATTTGAAATACTATTTTATTCAAGATTTTTTTATTTTCTGCATTTCTTTTTAGTTTTAATAAAAAAAGAAATTGCGTAAGTTCTTTTAATTTTCTAAATTTCTTTAAATGTCAAACGTGCAAACGCATTTAGTTGAGTCAAAAAAAGTTTACAGTCGACTACCGAAGGAAAGCTTGTACTTTTTATCTAAGTAAAAAAAGCAGTTACGGGACATTGTGACTCGAAATGAATGCATAAGCTAGACCACCGACCTAATTGCATTCTCATTCAAATGAAATATGTCTAAGCGCGACGCAAATGAACGTCTTGACGTTGTCGACTGTCAGAATATATGCATACGCTATTCATACCAAAAAATTTGCTAACTTTGCTTTTTCTTTTCAAATTCTTTATTTTAATTAGCTCAAATTCGAGTTCTGTCATCATAGATAAGCCAGCGTAAATTGTGCAATTTTAATCTCTTATTAAAGTATCCAAAAATTAAAATAAAAAAAAAAATTTTTCATTGCAACTTGAAGAAAAAAAAAAGTCCAAAGTGTGGAATTGCTATTTTACAATCCGCCCTCTGGTGGCAATCCGTTATCAATAAAATATTTAAATTGAATTTTATAACTCTTTATTGTACCAAAGTTTTGTTTTATTTGTTTTTTTTTTTGCGCCACTTGTATTTCTTTTTCTGGTTCAATGTATCCTGAAAATTACAGCAGTATTAAATTGAAAAAAAATGGTAAAAAAGTTTTAATTAAAAAAAAAGTTAAACATTTGTAAAGAAAAGTTTTAATTTAAAAAAATAGTTGTATGTTTAAATTGAAAAACTTATTTTTAATTTTCATAAAAATTTGAAAAATTTAATGGCGTAAATAAATATATAATTGCTGCCAGAATGGCTGAGTACTAATGAGGTACAATTACTGGTTAACTTGTCACTGAACATCGATCACCGAGAGTTGTAGTAAAAAGATAAACGGCGATATCAAACTGAGCTGTTTTGCAAGAGCAACACACTCGCGTGTTTTGACATTTCATACGTGCAAAGAAAGATAATTAAACGAGAGGATACGACAACAAAGTTTGACAAGTTTTTGCGCAAGGCTTAATCGAGTTGCTGAATTGAAATTTAAACGTTGAGAATTAATTTGTTCATTATTTTTTATTATCATTAATAATAACTGAAATTCCAAAAATAATTACTTTTCAAGTATTGAAAAAAGTAGCAGTTTAATTTTGAAAAATCAATTTTACATTTTTATATTGTTGTTTTTGAATTATAATTTATTCATATTGGAAAATGTTATTTTGTAATTGGAAATAATTTAATATGTAATATGTTGATTTTAAATTTCAGAACTTGATATTTCAAACAGAAATATATTAAATCTTGAAATTAAAAAGCAACATCTTAAATTAAAAAAAAAACTTTTACTTTTTAAATTAAATTTTAATCATTTTCATTAAACTTCTTTTAATTTTTGTATGCATCTGATAATTTAACTAAAAGCTATAACCCAAATTTAAATAATTTTGTCGAGCACATGGCGAGAATAATTTTCACCTGAACCGGAATATAAGGTCATCTCAGATTAGAAAGAGAGAGAGACAAAAAAAATGGATTCTTTGTCATGACTTTTGTTCAAAGTGATGTCAAAACTTTATTTGAACTACAAATTTCAAAAGAATAATATCTTGAAGTAATCCAATAAAAATTGTCATTTAAAATTGTAATACTGTCACTATTTTATCTCGATAAAATATTTTCGATTGACATTAACTTATGAATAACAAATTTTACCGGTACTTTTTTATGTCCAACTATTCATTAAAATGATTTCTTTTTAAAAAAGAATATATTATAATAAAAAAATGACTTATTTTTTTGCTAATGAGGTTTTTCTTCGATTCATAATTTTCATTTTTAATTGATTTTAATTTATATAAATGAAACTGACATTGATTTTTTTAATCAGTAACAAAATAAAAAGCACGTATAATAATTTATTAAAGTAAATAATTAAATTATCTTATTATATCTGTTTACTCAAGCTTGTCAAAGATAAGTATTTATAAATTCTGAAATGCTTATACATATAACTTAATTGAAACTAAAAAATAATGACTTTCAACACGTGTTTAGAATTACCGTAAAAAATGTAGTAATCCAACAAAAATTAAAACAATAATAATTTGCATTCAAACACTAAACACATATAAAAGCATCTGTCAAATATTTAGTAAACAAAACCACAAATTCAAAAAAAAACACATCAATCTTTTGTTTACAAAAAAATACCCAAATATATTTACTGTAATTTTTAAAAACGCATCTCCAGATAACAAGCAAACGAACAATGGAATCAACTTGTGGCCTTGGTCAGTCGAAAGTGACATTTCGAGAAATGACAATTCAGAAATTGTGCTCGTCGAAACAAAAGAATAACAAAAGCATGCAGAAAGTTCAAATTGTTAACCAACAAAATCGACATTTTTCTAACCTTTAAAATTAATACAAAAACAACAAATAAAAATGCATTACATAACATATAGGTATACCTATATATATAACACTTCTGTCAAAAAAAATTCAAAATTTGTAAACAAAACAAGTAGCATTTTTTTCAGAAATTTGGTAACAATTAGCACGTAAAATGTGTATTTATTTATTTTATTGACGTTCGTTTGAATCGCGAAATGACAGCCGGTCCCTGCTCGGAGTCGTGTGAACCCTGTCGTACTCGCGGGACGAGCGTCCCAGACACCACGTGTGGTTTTCGCGCGGCGTCCGTGCACCAAAACTCACGTAGAAGCAACAATTTGCAACTCGCCAGCAGCCGTCTGACAGATCATTTTTGCCTAAACAATACTCACCGAGCTGAAAGTCCATCGCTAGGCCGAGAAAACGCCGCCCGAACGAGCGTTGTTTACAAAGCGTTAGCTGTCAAAAAAGAGCGCGCGGCGAATTTCGGCGCCAAGCCGGCGTCGCGATTGCAAAAACCGCTGCGACAGGGCTTCCGCGGGTGACGGACACTTGTCGGGGGGAGCACGCGGGGGCACGCGACTGATTTGGTCGTGCAAAAATAAAGTTCGCGCGGGTGCGCAAGTTGTGTGACCGGTGACGGATTCGCACAAGTTCTGTGACTTCTCCTTCTCGCTTGACAGATGCGTCGCTCGGCGCGGGAAAGACGACGCGCGCGCCATCTCACCGCGCCGGCTTTTGTTTCAACTGCTGGTGTACTTTTTTTCGCGAGCATTCTTCTGCCTTTTTTTCTTTGTTCCGATGTGGAGGGAGTTTTTTTTAATTGTTGTTGGGATGATTGTTATTTTTTTTTTTGTTCTTATAAGTTTTGAAAGTATATTTTTGAGAAATATAATAGGTGTTATGTAATTAAAAAAACATGGAGATTTTTTATGACAATAGCTAAACTTTTTTTTGGGATAAATTAATTTTATAGGTTTAAGTTGGAGTTTTAATTTTGTTTTTCAATAAGTATAAATTATTTAGTAGTGTTTTTGGGTTTTTTTTAAACATGATTAGTTGGGGATTAATAAGAGATAAATTGACATTTAACAAGATAATACACGGGATGTATTTTATGCTTTGAAAGACTGAAATTAATATGAATTTGTTTATAACAAAAAACGTGATTTTTATAACAATGTATTTGTTTATATTGTTATAATGTTTTTGATTAATATCAAGAGACAGGGTAGTGTATCTGAATATCATAAAATTTTAATTTTTTTTTTATTCAAAGGGATTTTTGTTATAAATGGTGTATTCTCTGGTAAAAATTGATGGCAGTTGACGAATTTAACAATGATGTTTATTATAAATATTAAATTAAAAACACAGATTTTTAGTAACTGGACAAAATAAAGTTCTAAAAAACTTGCGCATAATTTAGAACCACGTGGAGAACCATAAAATATAATCTAGGACACTAAGAAACACACATTCATATAACTTTGTTTATTTTATTTTAATGTAAAATTGAGTATTTTACTTTTTTAGTGTAAAATAATTTGTTGAAATGTAGAATAATTTGTTTACGAGTAAAATACTTTTTTTACTACAAAAAAACTGTTTTCATATAAAATAATTTTTTTCAAGTAAAAAAATTTTTTTTTAAATAGGTCTTTTAACTGTTTTCTTTATTTATTTAATTTATTATTTTATGTCATATGTTATAAATCTGAGACAAAATAAAATCACTCTGAGATATTTTTGAAAAATAAAAATCGCATGTTATCTTAACTTTTTTTTATTATAATTTTGATTTTTTTAAATAGTTGTTGACAAAATAAATAATTGATGAAAAATTGTATTGATTAGACATAAACGAAGCTGCTTCAAAGCCGACTTCATAAGACCACGTGGTGAGAGCCGCCGGCAATATCTTTGATAAGGCTGTCATCCTTTCTCGCGAGGTTGCCAGTTTTCCGTAACTTTCAGCTCGAAGCATTTTTCATTCTTTGACAAACAAAAAGCACGTGGTCGGCATTTCATTGTCATTCGTACAATAAATGCGACAATTTTGTCGCAATCAAATTGAATACATTTTATAAAATGTGTTTAAAATGAGATAAATTTAAATGGTATTTTTTAAAATGAGCAATTTTTTTCTATTTATTTTATTTTTATCTAAAAATTCTAAAGTGGCATCGATGTAAATGAAAGGAATATACCTTTATGTACTGAATTGAAAAAAATCTATCAAAATGTTTTATAACCGAAGTTGCATTGTAAATTAAAAAATTAAAATTATTTTAAAAGTGAAAATATTAAAATTACGTGTTATTTGATTTATGTGAAAAAAATGATCTATTACAAATTTTAGGTTCAAAAATCTGTAATAATAATTATCACCAAAATTTTTGTATAATATCTTTTTATAAATAATTATCATAAAAAAGTCCTAAGGTTATAATTAGTTCAGTTTAATATCATCATTTTTTTCCTGTTCAATATTAAAATTGTGTATAGTTTAACTTTTATTTATCTACATTGAAAAAAATGTAACAACATTTTTAAAAAAAATTGTATGCAAGTTTTCCGCTTAATTTAATTTTCCATTTATACAAAATTTTGTATCGAAAATAAAAGAAGTGGAATATATTTGTAAATCATTATTTTTAAGAAAGTAAACATTTTCTTGTAAGTTAAAGAAATTAAAATTATAAAAGTGGTCCAACTGAGGATTAAGAGTGTAATGTAGCTGAGATTCCTACTATATCAGCTTTATTTTTTTGAATCATTACAACAATTATTTTTAATTGTTTGTTTTATTTTAAACATTTTAATTTTTGTTTACAAATGTTAACTAGGTGTGTTTTAGAATTAATAATTTACTTATAATGTGAAAACGTGACGCGATGCGGTTTAATCTAGTTGCGACTGTCAACGACGTGTAAAAGAACGTGAATATTTGGGTAATATCAAGATTATTGTTGAAACTGCAAAATTATTCTTATCCGCGACCTATTTTCTGGACACGTACACTCGAAAAATCATTTCCTAATCAACTTGTTTTTTTGATAACAAACACATATTAACAATTTTTAATAAAAATGTACTATACTTCTAAAAGTAACTTTTTTATACTTAACAATATTTAATTTTTATTTTGTAAAAGTTGAACTTTTATATTAATTATTGCAAACATTTTTCATTATTAATTTTGTAAACTGAAATTACTTAATACTGATAAAAAAAAGATGAGAAATAATAATGACATTATCATAAGTTAATAAACATGATGCAATTAACTCTTTTTATTCAAGTAACATTTTGAAACAAATAAAAGATAGTTATGGTATGGAAATGCAAGTTACATATGCTAACATTGCATCAGCATAAAGTTAAATAATGCCATTTCTTTTGTTCATAATGCTAATATTTTGTTTATGTAATTAGACTAATTATTCAATAGAAAATCTTTTTGAATTTGAAGTACATTTAACTCTTTACAAATTAAATTACAAAATTGTACAATAATTTTTAATAAAAAGTTATTAAATATTTTGCATTTTATTGTAATAAAAAAATAGTAATATATAAAATAACAAAGTTTTTTCTCAAATTTAAATTTACCATTGCTCCATTTTTTGTTCTTTTTGAAGTACTGCTGCCCACTTTATTATGTGAATGCACCACTGATGCGTTAAGATTCTTCGAGCTAAAAGATAAAAGTTTCTATCTTCCATTTACCAATAGACAACTTTCGAAAAAGACGTGCAACCGGTTGTCCGACCTCTCAGATGCTGACTGTTATCTATATGTATATTTAGATCTTTGCCATTACACTTATACTTCAATAATCATATCAATTACCTCTTAATACCTTCTATTACGACTTTTCTTTATTTTCATTCCTATAAAATGTTCGTACAAAAAATTAAGTTACAAGCTCCCCAGAACTACAATTTCTAATTTTTTTTTATATTAATTTTTATATAATTTTACAGAATTAAGAAAGAAATAAAAAAGATTTTAACAAGAAATACTTTTAAATTAATAAATAAATTACATTTATATTAAAATGAAATTAATTTTTGTTGAAATCTTTTTTTTGCTGCCCAGTTTGTTCTTAATTCTGTGATTGTTTAATGTACAAATTTTCTCGCAGCTGTATAACGAAGTGCGACAAAGAAGTATCCGTACTTCCTGTCAATTGTAGCGTGATGTTTGAGCTGCAACACGAACGCGGCAGGAAATTTGTGCACCTCGAAAAGATCATTTCACGAATACCTTGTTACCATGTTGATGACACTTTTACAATGCCGCAACACTTTCTTGCACGTGCAAAATAAAATTTTCAATGTATACGCTTCTTCTATTTTTAGTTCAACGAATTCATAAAACCCATATGAATAAACATTTGTTCCATTGTTTTCAGAGGAAAAAAGTGTGCACTTGAAATTAATTTTACAAAAATTTATTCATTGCAAGTTTAAATGATCAATTTCTTTTACAGTTAAAACTCCAAAATTAAACGTCAAATTTGTTAAATAAGTACTACAAAAAAAGAATATTTTTTTATTAAAAAAGGAGATCTGAATGAAAGTAAAAGAACTTTTAAATCTCAGTGAATTCGAAGGTTTTTGTGTTACATTTGATAGTTCAAAATCAGAATCCGAGGTCATGGGTTACACTTCATGGTCATCTTGATATCAGAAACTAATTAGCTAAAAATGCCATGACTTTTTCAACAAAAGAAGTTTACTGTCATTTTTTATAAACTTTCATTTTTATAAGAATACAATTTACAATTTAATAAGTTTTTAATATAAAATGAAAAATTTATGATCAATAAAAAATAAATTACAGCAATAAAAATGAGTATTTTATAAACATTCATTTTCCATTAATTTTCCATTAATTTTATTATTCATAAAATAAAATTGTTTTGGTGTAATAAAAAAGTTACAGATGACTATAATTATTGATAATTTTGAATTCAGAAAAAATATTTTTTTAAAGAAATTTCAGAATATTCATTGCAGTAGGTGCAAACAAGGTGCAAAATTATTTAACGGACCTGTAAAAGCATACACCAAAAGAATTAACACAGGCGTAACGCTATCACGTAACATTATCCTCTTTATTCGCACATGGCTGTGGATATGTCTTCTTCGTGTACTTCGTCACACACGTTTAATGCGATTCGACGACACCTGTTCCTTTGTAATAAATCTCATTGAGACAAGATTCAGCTGTTTTTTGAAATATATCTATAATTATAAACTTAACAAAAAATTAGTAATTAAAAAAATCATTTACTCTTTGTAGTTATAATTATAAATTATTATTAATAGAATGAATATAAATATAATTAATTTGAGATTACATTTGTAAAGATAATTTATGTTAATTGATTAACAAATTAAAATCGGTATGATTAATTTGCTAATTGTGACTGATAATGAAATTACGATTATTTAAATAATCATAATTGATGATTTACATGAAATCATGAATTATGTCTTAATAACTTTAATTCATAAGATGTTTGCTCAATTTTATTAATGAATAATTTTTTTAACTGATGTTTATAAAGTGCAATTTATTTGTTCAAAAAAATGTGCATTTTAATACAAAAAAAGAGAGAAAGCATATAGAATAAAAGAAATGTTCTTTTCATTTTTCTTTCACTTGTATTTTTGTGTTTTGATTCGCATCACGTATACACATATAGCTATTATGCAAATCAATACATCCTGAATTATATTAATTTAAAAAATCTTAATTAGTAAGTCAAGTTGCGCAAAAGTAACTAAAATTCTTAGTTTAATTTCGTTGAGGTCATGAGAAATATGTTTATTTGAAAAAAAACACACACTGAACTTGAACACTTTTTAATTTAATATAATTTAAAATTAACTTAGAAATAAAATGTTTGGTTTCACTTAGGATATAATAGATATGTACAACGTCATTATTAAATACTTTTTTATTTACAAATGATGCATTTCATTAACGGTACATTAACCATTTCTATTAAATTATATGTAAACAAAACTTATTGTATGTTTCGCATAAACGAAAATGACACAGGTAGAAAAGGAACATTCAGTCATTCACAAGTGTAATTTTTCATACAAAAGTGAAATAAAAATTTCATGATCTTCGAAGAAAATAAAAAAGAATATACAAATCAAACGAGTTTCAAGTTTCACTGATCATCTTTTAGCATATTGAGTTAAATAATCTTTTACCTTGATTCTAAACGATTCACGATCATTTGTATACAATTCGGCTGCTTCTCTATTCAGGGGATCATCAAAGTTCAGTAAATCCTGCACAGGAAATAGAATTAATTTAATTTTATTGTGATCAAATAAATAAAGCATATTAAAATATTAAATTAAAAACAAAATTATTTTTAATCATTGGTATTATTTTTGATAAAATTAATATAGAAATGTGATTATTACCGTGAATAAGGAATTCACACCCCAAACAACGTCTTTTAGTTTTCGAGTGGGGGCCCATCCCATACCGTCTATACTATTTTGACGTAATATTGACAGGCAAACGTCACCATCTTCACTGATATTTGGATGCCATAGTTTGGTAATGCACTTGACTTTTGGAGGCTACAACAAATTAGATTATACATTAATCATTTAAAAGGTACTTTTATACATTATAAATTTCATAAAAAGTAAAATAATAATTGTTTCTATTATTCGAATTAAAAGTTAACTTTCTCATAATTGTTTCCAATATATGTACAATAACTTAAAAAAATATATATGAAGCATAAACAGATGATGAACTTTGATAATTTATCTTAATAAGCATAAAATAAAAAATGGAACCTTACTATAAGTTGGGAAAGCTTTTGCGAAAACTCCAGATTGACGTAAGGAGAAATTCGTTTTGAACTAATTAACGTTTATCAAACTTGGTTTTTAATCATTTTATTGTTAAAAGGGACCTTAGTCCACAGTAATTTTTATCTTTTTCAAACAATATCATAAAAAACTTGTTTATTTAATGTAAAAATGATATGTTTTATCAAAATTTTCAATCCCAGTACAAATAAGAGAATATAAATAAAGATTT